>JAJJWN010000511.1:0-20993 GCA_021655885.1 Fusarium abutilonis | reverse complement strand
GGGTAGGTTTTAGGTACCTAATTTAGGCTTTTTCCTTTAAATAGGTAAATTAGGTACCTATAATTACCTATAGGCTCATTTAGGCGGGCTTTAAGCTGGGTACCTATGGGAATTTTAAGCCCTAATTTGGATATTTATTTGAGAATCTTAAATTAGGTATAATTACACTCAACATAGATAAGTTGTTTCAGTGAGATTAACTCTTTTATATCTTCCTCTGACAGCCATCTTAGGTAATTCATCCGTCGCTGAAGCACCTTTTGATGGCATTAAGATGTCTGGGTATCGCAAAGAGGCCGGAAACCACGTTGCTGTAGACAAGTATATGATGTCAAAGATAGGCACAATCATTATCAACGGTCTTGCTAAATGTCGGATTGGAAACACATATTAGCTCGGTTCAATCACGACTCGATGTATGCACATCACTTTAAGAATTCTGTTTCTGATCTTGTAAAGTATGGCTAGGATCAACGTATTGAGACGGCGTGTTGAATCTAGTGAGGTTTGAATCGGGTCATCAAAATGGACGTTATGCACATGTTCTCCAGCTGGAACTTCGGTATCGGGTCTCGAAGGGCATCCAAGGGCTTTTCTTTCTTACCCAAAACTTTCCAACATCTGCAGATTCTACTTTTTCCAAGTCGTAGGAATAGAAGTCATGGGTAGGTGGCTTTGGAGTTCTCCTAATATGTGTCGTAGAACTTCTGTTTCTGTGAAGGAGAGTAAAGTAAGAAACCCAGGAACGGGACACTAGCGGCCGATACTGGCTAGAAATGGACTAAAAAGTCCGAGATGAGAGGAAACGGAGTTGAATACAACGGGTTGAGTAGAACAAAGGAATACAAAAGTCTGACGGAGTGATAAACGCCACTAGTTAAAATGAGGGCTTAGAGCGTCCGGGTGAGCTGCATGAAAGCTTTGGAAGAAGTTCAGACTGACATATAAACTGTCTTACTCCTTTAAAACTTAGCAGATAAACGAAAATAAAAATTGTAATACGCGGGAGTGTATCAGTAAGCAGATATAACAAGATTTGACATGAGATGGACTTTTGACATTTATCTGGTCCATAGTAAGCTAGGTCTGCTAGTTTGGATGGCATGAGCGCCCTGTTTATCTGTCTCAGATGCAACCTTGTGGACATCCTAGTGCTATCATCTACAGCTGGGGTGATGCGCTTCCCAAACATGTATTAAATATGCAGCTGCTTTTTAAACACTTTATACGAGAGCAAAAAGAATTTCGGTCTATTCCCGATTTCTCAAAGGTTTCTTGATACCGCTGCTTAAGCGTCAAATAAATGCTTGCTGTGACCAAGACATCATTCCAGAGGGAACTAATAGATATTGCAGATGGCGCTGTTCTCTTTCGTATTATGTCAAAAGCTGGTCCATCTACTATTCCGCAACATTAGATATCTATAAGGAGCTAACTGTACGTCTGACATAGTGCATTTTTCGAAAAGGGGCACGAAAGAAGCTTAACTAATCCACGCTTCATCACTACAAAATCATCAACATTGACCATTAAAGCCGAACCGTTGAGCATTGAAGTACATTTAGAGCTGATTAGTAAATTCAAATCTAAGTAGGAATCGGCTTCAAGTTCTAAAACTTCTCTAATGCCGGATCTTGGGCCAAGTATTCTTTTACCAATTTCATAGATTTTATAGGAGCAGCAAAGTCGCACCAGAAGCCTTTTTTTGTCCTGCACATAATCGACGTAGAATCTATTATTACAGTCAGTCTTAATGGACACAGCTCAATCATCGATACACTCACATCTTCCCATGTTTCTCAAAGGTCTGCCCTGCCCCAGAACCAGAGGCTCTTTTGTCTCATTCATATCACTGTTGGAGGAGAGAGCCGCTATTGAGAAGTCGATGCCCTGCCATGCTCGGCACCAATTTGAGACATTATACAAACGATGATGAGGCTCACATATGAGCATAGACTGCCCAGACTTGGCAACCTTGCAAAGGACTCTCTGACCAGCCTCTATGTCTTCCTGCTGCAGGCCTTTGATGACTGCTTTGCGATTCTGTAATGCTATTTCACGCAACGGGGTGGAAGGGCTGATTCGAAAGCTAGCGGTAGCGTAGTGCAAGCTGTTGTGAATGAAGCCCTCCCCCTTTTCAGCCTCTAGTTCTGGGATGCGACCTCGCACTTGCAGCATGTCAGTTCGCAGCTCCCAGGTAACTGGAGGAACTTACAGTTAATAACTTGAGATAAACAAATATTGTATTCCCTTCGCTGATGCATTCGTACGAACTGCATGCTTCTGTTAGCAAAGATATTGGCCTTCGATGGATTGGGACTGACCTTTGTTAAGATAGCAGTGACAATATCCCCATTGCTAATGTCCTTTGCCAATTCGTGGTTGTTTGCTAAGTCTTTCCTTGCTTTTGCGCGTAGGAGTTGTATTAGCTCAATCGGGATAAATATGATATGTGATTCTTCCTTGGTCTCTTCTACAAGATCTCGGGCAAATCCTCCGCCGACCAAAACTTGATCCCTCTTACCACGTATACGCATTCTACCTATCCGAGCCTCAACCCCCTTTGGCTCACTGGAGAACCTTTCTTGCGCCAGGACATCATTTTTGTATCCAACCATTTCTGGGGGTGCTCTGCCTTCGACGACTGAGAGCCAGGCTTTGACTATGTTGGCTACCCCATGTTGATCAGCCAACGTATGTGGACAGCTCATCGCGACTATAGTCGCATCGTTAAAACTCGTTAAATGAACGTAAAGCAACGGCGAGTTGGGCGGTTCGTCTTTACGTTCGAAAGGCCAGTTCGATGGTCGCACCAGCTTGTCAATGGCGTCCATGGAGGGAAGAAAAGCTATGCCATCTCCTGGAGAAGCAATCTCTGACAATTCTTGAATATCGTGAATAGAATTCGAATAGTCCTTTGAGGACCATCGGAAGAGGACATAATCATCCTCAAAGCTATGTGGCAAATGATATTCTAGTCGCTTTCTTCGACGTGACCAAACAAGACGGGAGCCCAGTTTTCGCCAATGGTTTCTAATTAGGCGATCCAGGCCTTTATTTAAAGCTTCGGCATCGAGAGGGTAGTTTATAATGAAGAAAGTTCGCGTACGAAGGTTTGGGATAGGATTCGGTTGATCGAACCAGGGAACTGGAATTATCTCCATTGCGTGAGTCGAGTCAGATGAACACACGTACCTCCTGGACTGAGCGACGGATGCTAACTGTTATGTACCACATAACGAGATTAAGCAGATCTGGAGTGGAATGGACGATGCAGATCATAGTCATTTTAATGCAACCGTGCGCCCCTGATTTACATTGATAATTAGATATGCCCGAGACAGTCCGAGACACCCTGCTCAGCCGACATAACAGCTAGGGCGTCGGTTGGTGATTACTCGCGCCTTTATTAGATCAGTTACGTGAACTTACCAGTCCGTAAGGACTGTCTCAAATACCAAGATGGTTAGCGCTCTTCGTGAGGTGAGGTGCCTGACATCCTTTCCATACCTTCAACATTCTATTCATCTATTTCAGGTGACAACATAAAAGACATTCACTTTACGATGTCTCAGAATCGCCCCCGACAATTGCCTACCATCGTCCAGAGGTCAAACAATATATATAGATATGCGGCTCGCATAGGCCTCACTTTTACTAAGCTGAATGTCCATCTTGTGAAAATCGTGTAGCTGAAGCCAATAAAGCATGCGAAACACCAGTGTTAACCACGCCTCGTTGATGGCGAGTTCCGTGATAATTGTTGACGTCTTGGGCGTAGCATCTGTCCCTTTCCCATCAATTGAAGTCCGTCTAGCCCGTCTCTGCTTGCTGATAGAATCCTGCTCACGCACGATCCGCACGACATTTCTCCGTATAGTACCAACATATAGGTCAATCAGAAGGCCTTCCTTATCTCCTGGGGGCGCCAAATCAAGGTCGTTGATGGTCATGGGTATGTCTCCTTCATCCGTCATATCGTCGTTCCGCCTAGCATCCCTCGTGCTGCGTTCGTCGCCTTGGTTATTCAACAAGCTCAGGACTTCTTGAATATGCACCCGCAAGACCTTTTGAATCATCGAGTGTTTAGTTCCGCAAAAATAGTCATCGCAGATATCAATTCCAGCCCGCAGATGGTTGAGCTCCCTGACCAACCTCGAGCCTTTGACATCTTCGCTCATGATGTCTATCGTTGATGATGATCGTAAGGCTGGCAATCTGGTTTCATTGCCGTCTGCCCAATCGAGGATCCTAGTGACCTGCTCGCTACCCTCGATTTCGTCGTTGAATTTGAGGCTTTTCAACGAAGTGATGAATTCATGTAGTAGAGTAGACAGAGAAAAGGTTGCAGGCTCCCAGTAAAAACAAACAGGGTTAGGAATTATGCGGAAGACGGTGTCTTTGACGTGTAGCACTTCACCTACCATACCCAGGATTTCAAATGGTACTAACGCATAATTAGATACTGAATGTCCTCAGAAACAGCTGGGCAGGATGAAACGGCTTACCTGGAAACAGATGACTGTGGCGAACCTGCTCCAAATTTTTTCGAAAATAGTTCACAGTGCTTATGTCGCATCCAAGCGCCACCAAAGATTGAGCAATCTCTGGAAGACTACCAAGCTGGAGGCTGCCGGTATCTTTGGGCTCATCAGCATAGACACGTTTCTCACGATCAAAGATGGTCGGAGCTATGCCGAGGCACAACTTCTTGACATCGTAATGGGGTACAACACGGTTTTGTGCTGCCCAAGTCGGGCCCTGTTTCTGAAAGTTGAAGGTGATGCCCAGATTATCCTTGTATGAGCCGAGAAGCACAAATCCGTTGCCTTGAGCGCGATATTGATCATTGTTGAGATCAAATTGCCTCCAGTAGATGCCTAGCATAGCGGCAATCTCTATAAGATGCGATATAGTCGTTGTGGCGTACGGCTTGTTCAGTCCCTCCGGCATGCTGTCCCAGGTCCGTCTCTTTCTTTGCATGCACACGAGTAAAGAGTGATTTGCATGAGGGGGCTCAGATGGTGATGAGACATCTAATGGGGGACGAGGGCCGTTTGTCTTGCGCCATTCCGCCAGCTTCTTTTCTTGCCATTCGCGAGACTCCTTCTCCATTCGGCAGATAGCCATGAGCATGGCATACCAGGTCGCCTTTTCGTTGTCTGCTGTGTGAACTACTTGTTGTCTGTTCTTCGCAGACTCTTGATCAAATTCTTTCATACTGGATGTATAGTCGAAGTTTCCAGGACTACCATGTAGGCGAATGATCTTCCGGGCTTCATCAGTAACGAGGTCGTCGTCACCCAATGGTCCCTTTTTGTTTTCAGGCCTTGCAACGAAAATGACGGGGCCTCGAATTGAACTTCAAAACGGAACTCTTTCCATCGCATCTGCCTGCGAGAAAATCTAGACCATTTCCCTATGACTTCCGGGCTGCAGTACGAGAATCCAACTGCTGAAGCGAAGAATTGCTGGAGAGCTTGAAGAATAGCAACTGCGAAGGCCAACACAGATATGATCAAGGCTACAATGGCGACAATGAGTTCAATGTTGTCGTCGCCACTGTCGCCTGCGCTGCTCGGGGTTGAGGGATCGTCTGCGGACGACATGACTGCCGCAAAGGGAGTCTTGGAGCAAGTTGTGATGGCACGATGTACGTAGTATGTATGTATGGATAGGAAGAAAGAAAGAGGCGCATTGCGTTGTTTCTATCTTACGTGACTTCAGCCGCTTGTTTAACGTAAGCGCTCCTCTGTGATTACTGCGTGCAGGGGTCTGTCGGGACCAATGGATGAGGTTTACATCCCTGGCCTACAGGTTTCTGCTTTAACCGAAATGACACGATGCTACATCCCCACCGTCTGATGCTCTAAGCGTAGTAGTTAGAAATCGAAATCTCTATACGTCGAGTCTCCTGACCACCTATCATCGGTCTCTGCTACAGCCAGTGACAAGTTCGTGCGTCTTTACCCCTACGGACTATTCGAGACTTTTATACCATACTATACCGCAAAGACCAATAAGTATTTGATCATATTATAATACCAAGCATGATCCAAATCGTTCTTATTAAACTATAAAGTTCTAGGACTTCCTTGAAAGCCTTCAGCTCCTATAGTCTTGATCTCTGAGCCTTTCTTCTCTCTCGATCCTGATCTCTCAATAGCCGACGGAGGATTTTTCCACTTGGACTTTTGGGAATAACCTCTATAAACTCAACACCACCTCTCAGCTGTTTGTACGAAGCTTTGTGATCTGCAACATGCTTCATAACATCCTGCACTACCTTCTCATCATCCGTCGACTCAGCTGATAAACTCCTTACGATATAGGCTTTGGGCACTTCTCCAGAGCGCTCATCAGGTACCTGGATCACGGCACAGTCCGAAACATGAGGATGTGTGAGGATGTGAGCCTCAAGTTCGGCTGGTGCAACCTGATGACCCTAGAGAATGTTGGTATTTGCCAAAGATGGGTATATAATTAACTCACCTTGACTTTGATTAATTCTTTAATCCTGTCAACAATGACGACGTGTTCGTGACCAGACGGGGCTAAAGTGACAAACGCTTCGTCTCCCGTGCGAATCCATCGGCCATCATGATGATACACAAATGTTTCTGTGCTAGCTCTCTCATTATTCAGGTAGCCCAACACGACTGAGGGTGCCTGAACTAGAAGCTCCCCAGGCTTGTCTTAGTCAGTGATTTCTTTCCCCTGCAGGTCAATGATTTTCCCTTTGGCTCCTGGTAGGAAAGATCCGGAGCCTCTTGTAAACACATCATCCTCACTTGAGGATGTAACGACCGTTGCGGTCTCCGTCATGCCTGCTATCATTAGTTTTGGTATATCTTGTCAATTAATGACACCAAAACTCACCATAAGCCTGGGCGATTGTCTAATCCGGGTGTATACTTCTTATCAGTTGAATGGTTTCTTCACCCAGAGGTGCAGCGCCGCAGAAGACAAATCGGACACTACTCAGGTCATATTTGGCACAAATCTCTTTGGACCGCAGGATTTGGATGATGATAGGCGGAACCTAGGATGTGTGTGTTAGTGGTATTCGTGTGAACATGCTGGCCATACTCACGACTAGCAGTTGCCTGATCTTGAAATCCTGAACAGACTTCAGAAAGTCGTGAAAGTCGAAACGCGGAAGAACAACAACTTGGTCTCCTCGCCATGTGCTAGTGTGAGCAGCAATCACAAGTCCGTAGATGTGTGAAAAGGGTAAAAACCCTGTTACTGCTTGAGTCATGACTCCTTTCTTCGCTCTGGCAACAGAGTCGTATGTGACATGTTGTAGCACATTTGAGATGACATTGTAATGAGATATCATAACAGCTTTCTATGACGGATATCAGCTAAGTTCACACACGTAAACAAAGGGCTGTCACTGGTAAGCCTGATGTCCCACTTGAATAGCACAAAAAGGCTGCTCGACGAGCGCCTTGGCCTTCGACCCACTTCAGTTGGTCAATATCGGCGAGCTTAATGCCCTCGTTGATAAGGTCCTCTACTGAGGCATGGGTAAAGAGAGAAGGGGGCTCAGCACGCGGAATGTCAAAAAGAAATATGTTTTCATCTGGTATACCAGCGATCCTTGATGCTTCAAGAGCTATTTTGAGTAAAGGCGTACAAGTAACCAATGCCTTTGCTCCTGATGACTTGAGCTGATGCGTCAGCTCATCAGCGGAATACGCAGCGTTGGCGGGAGTGACGATCCCTGACAGTCTGTGAACACCGTAGATAGCCGTTACGAAATCAATCTGAATTCTTCTGTTAGTTCCATAGGATTGATATGCGTCGTTCGGGTGTGCAAACTGTGTTTAGGGAGAAAATAGCCAGGACTTTGTCCCACGGCGTCCCCTCATTTGGTTGCCATTGGAGGCGTTTGGCCAACGCTTTAGCTAAGAATTCTGCCCTCTGGAACAGTTCGGGCGCTGAAAATGAACGTTTTGTAACGCCACAAGTAAAGGGATGTCTGCTTTTGGCGATTGGATAGCGACCATATGCTTCGTCTTTCATGAACTTCGAAATCGGTATCGAGTCCGGAGGGTCTTCCTATATGTCAGTGAGGGGAAGTCTGGGCTTGAGGGACAGGTTTCTCACCTATTGGGAGCTTAGGCACCCAGCTAGGAGGGGTAAACACCATCTTGATACGATACGCAGGGTGACTGTTTGTGCACCTTCAGGCCCTACTCAATACTGCAGCAAAATCCAGGTACAGTAGCCAAATGCTCTCTGAGATGGTTGCCAGCGGTCGACGTCACTTGATAATGACTGGTGATGAGTTCACGAGCTAGACCTATAGCAGATAACCGAGACTGTTGCCGCCCGTCAAAGATCGGCAAATACCCCATGTTTGTCCGAAGCAGGCTTGCAAGCCAATGACAAATCCTGATTATGAGACCTCGGCAGTTCCGTCAAAGTAACTTAAGCCACTGCATTAGAAGAGTGTTAGGCGTGATATACATACTTTGATCTGGCCGGTACTGTATCTGGCTCAACGCACTAAATTTTGTCTTGCGACAACTAGTCCTGGTAACCATGACTATCTCAAGTTCTGAAAAGACCTCAGCAACAATGCTTGCGTGGAGAAAGCACAAGGGAAGCCCTAAGCCGGTAGGCCATATAATCTCTGACATGAACTTAGTGGCTGACGCTGTTGAGGTTTTTGAACAAGTTCCCGTCCCTAGACTGACCCCAAATGGTATTCTCTGCAAGATGCTGGCGTCGGGCGGTATGAGTTGTAGCTCCTCCCTATCGTTTACAAAAGATTAACCCCTTTGCAGTTTGCAGAAGTGATCACTCTCTTCTCACTATAGATAAGCAGGCTGCTTGGTTCCAGGAAAAGTATATCCTGGTATGAAAACAAAACCAGAACGACCTGATACTTTGACTAACGCCAAAATTGTAGGGGCACGAAGGCTGTGGACAAATCATTGAAATAGGAAGTGCGGTGCAGAATGGAAAGTTCAATGTGGTAAGATCAATACCTCAGGTCACAAATTTTGATACTGAAACGATTTCTAGGGTGATATTGTAGCTCTCCATGCCGTTCCTGGCTGTGGAGAGGATGATTGCCCCGAGTGTTCTCGCGACTTGGCCCAGTTATGTGAAAGGGGCCATCATTCAGGCATCGGTCAAGATGGCTTTTATGCACCGTATACCGTGCTAGATATACGAGCCGCAGTCAAAGTCCCCGAGGGTGTAACTCCAGCTGAAGCAGCCGTTGCCACGGATGCGGTCAATACTGCATACCATGCCATCACGAGAAGAGGAGAAGTGAAGAAGCACGAGACCGTCTTTCTTTTTGGGCTCGGTGGTCTTGGATTTAACGCTCTACAGATTATTATTCACATAGGAGCCAGGGTCATAGTTTCGGATATCCGGCAAGAACTCCTTGATGAAGCAGAGGCTCTCGGTATCCCATCCCATCATATCGTTCCAATAGGGACACCTCCGCAAGAATATGTCTCGGAAAATGGCCTACAAGGAAAGATAGATACCGTGCTGGACTTTGTTGGAACAAATCAGACTTTTGAAGATGCCCAGCATATTGGTAAGTTTTTATTCGCAGTTCGTTCGTCTTGACTGACATATCATCTAGTTCGTCGTGGTGGTAAGGTCCTCTGCATCGGAAGTCTTGACACAGAAAACACAATTCACATGAAGATTGGTACAAGGAAGAGACTTTCTTTTATATTTTCATATGGTGGCCAAGTCAGAGATCTTGAGAAGGTTCTTGAGCTCATCGCTGCTGGATGCATCAGGCCGCGGGTAGAGACACGAAAGCTAGAGGACTTTGAGCAAGTTCTCTCAGCGCTAGGCGATGGAAAGATAAAATCCCGAGTTGCCCTCCTACATGAATAACGAGTTATTTCCCTAGATAGAGAAAGCCGTGATGATTCATATTAACACTGCAATTGCGACTCGATTCAAAGTTAGAATTGAGATGCCTTCGTAGTACACGAGAACGCGTAGAAACACAGAGACTGAAGCATTACGGTGAAGATCTGTGTGCTCGCTGCTCCAAGAAGACATCGGCATCATCAAGTAAGACAATATAGTCCCAAATTTTACCAATATGGAGGACTGATAAGGTACTTCTTGACTTTCCCGGGCTGAGTACCTATATCACCGCAAGTGACGTGAAAGAGAGGCTTTTTAGCTAGCCTTGCGACACTCTCAGCAGTAAAGGTCTTGCTAGTGCCTGGCCCCCTATGTAATGGGATAATAAGGTAGTTTCCTTTTCCCTGTGTAATTTCTATTGCCTGATACGTATCTAGCTTGCTGATAATGGGAGCTTGAATCATGTTCTTTATCTCATCATTTATATCAAGGCTCATAAAGGCTTGCTTGTTCCAGTTTTGCAGCAGGCTTTCCAAGAGGGATTGGAGCGGTTCACTCTAGAAATAACCAAGGACCCTAAGGACATCGACTTTTCGAAGGGCTTTTCGAGTATTCAAGATATTCAAGTCCTAGTACGTGACTCGTTCGTCAAACACTCAGATGAGAAGCGGTTTCCTCGGGCCAAGAAGTGGCTCCAACGATCTATTTCCGAGATTCATCATTACTATAACGTCATGAATTACCTAGTGCAAAATCACCCTGAACATGTTTCTTTTTCATGGAGGGAATGAAGTCGTTCTTATCGTAAGTCTTAAGCTGCTCGCTGGCACGTCCGCATCGCTGATTGCATCAAGTCTGCACAGAACCACGAGACGAGTATATGTCTTATATCAAAGGCCCTCTCACAAATCTCGGAGTCTTTACCCCGGGTCGAAAACATCACAGTTCTCTACCCAACAGAGCCGGATAAGGCGAGCTGTTAGTAGTCTCTACACCAATATCGTGCGATTATTCATCTGCGCGCACCAATGGTGTTGGGAGGGTATACTACAACATCTTTACTACAGCATTACCAGACCTACAGAGCTAGGGTACCAAGACCTTCTTCTCATGTACCCATGTGGAGACACGGAACATCACTCTTAAGCTGAACACTATCTTTACCAAGCTAGAATCTATCAAGGCTTCATAAGTTCTACACTCAAGCTCACTGTTAGACACAAACCAGCGACTATCAGATCCACAGTGTCTCACAAATAATGTCTCATGTTTCAGAGGGTAAGCTCGGCGATCCATTGGAGGCTTAACGATTCAATCTCTCGCTAAAGTTGCGGCAGGATGGCTTTCGGGTCTTCGAGACGACAAACAGTTTCTGGCAGTCGCTCAAGTTGCAAGTCTGGTCAAATGCACCGGAGTCTAGAGTTTCCATCATTAAAGGAGGCTTCCGCGCCCGATTTGCCTCGAGGAGGTACTGTGTCAGCACCATTCAACAGCTACAGTCAAAAAAAGATCCCTGTAGTTTGGCCACTTTGAGGTCCTCAAAACAGTTCCGAAACTTCGAAGGCTTCAAGCATCGATCTTTTCAAACATCTCATATTGCAAGCGTTTAAGTCATTCCCAAGATGCTACGACCGAAAGCACGATGTCCCTTCAGTGCGCCCAATTCTATAGAGCTACCGTGGAACAAGATTGGCTTCAATTGCTTGGGTCCGCACTGTTACGAGCGAGAACTTAGATATATTTAGTGATTTACCTATCCGCGGTTAATCAATCCCTCTTTCGAACGACCGGCTTCTCGTGGTTTACTGCATTCCAAACCTCGTTCGCGGATATGGTTAAACGATCACCTATGCTGAAGGTCAAAATTCTACTTCTCAGCAACGTTGTAAATTATGGGACGTTGGAATCAGAATCATCGGTATACATCCCTTCCGATGTTGTGATACCTGTAAAGGTGACATTGACGCCAGTTAGAAGGGGGAGGCGGAGGGAGCCTCGTGTGGAAAGCTACAAGCAGAGGAGTTGTCACTGACGCTAGATCGGAGCTCATTCCAGACTCAGGGCCGCTCAGACAAGAGCGGCATGGACTCAGGATCGTAGGCGAGAGAGGAAGATGGAGATATCTACATAGGTTTGTAGCCTAGTTAGCCTGTTGTAAAGTTCAACTTATTATCTTGATCTTGCGCTTGGGAAGGGTAACGGTTCTTTATAATGACATATTTTTATTTTAGCCGTTCACGCTTGCGCTTGCTGGTAGATTCGTTCCGACCGCCGCGGTAGTTCCAGCATCGACTGGCAAAATTGCTCCTGTAATCCACCTGGCATGATTGCTAGCTAGAAACACAACAGCGCACGCCGCATCCCATGCTGTGCCCTCTGTACCCAGCAAGCTTCTGGCCTTTCTCGCTTCCCTAGCCTCCTCCGTCATTCCTTTAGTGTACATCATTGGGGTATACAGCATCTGGAAATAGTCAGCACCAGTATAGTATGTGGAAGCATCGGGAAGGCTCACTCCAGGACAGACGCAATTCACTCTAATACCATCTTTGGCGTGATGGGCGGCCATAGCTCGGGTCATGTTGACGACAGCACCTTTGGCAGTTGGGTAGAGAAGATGTGGTGTCCCGCCCTTGAGGCCCGCCACGCTACCCATGTTGACAATGGAACCTCTAATCTCGCCATGATTCTTGGCCATTGCTGGTATAGCATACTTTGCCATCAGGACCATGCTTGACACATTGACCTCAAGCCCTGCTGCCCAACTGGACATATCCACATCGATTGCTGTTCCAGGTGCTCCTCCTATCCCGACATTGTTGACAAGTATGTCCAACCGACCGAAATTTTTGAGAGCTAGAGCGACGGCTGCCTCACAGTCGCAAGCGACTGTGACATTACCTTGCAAAGGAATTGCCCTGCTTCCGTTTGAACTCTGGTTGGCCATATCAGCTGTTTTCGTCGCCCACTCTATGTTCGTGTCCAAACATATGACATTGCAGCCTTCGCCGGCAAGCATGATGGAGATCGCTCGACCATTCCCAATTCCATCTCCGAAGCAGCCGGCTCCAGTGACGATTGCCACTTTGTCCTTCAGGTCTCGGGACGGAGGTTGTGGGGATATCTCAGAAGACATGGTGATATCTGGCTCTAGACAGAAGTACACACGTATCAAGTACAACGGATAGATATTCTCTTTAATTTAATCGCACCAATTAGTAGTTATGATCGACATGCTCTTGAGTATGGGAATTCTCCGGTCACACTTACGGTTATCCCGATTGGGAATACCCAGAACCCTGTCCAACCTTAACATAGAATTGGGCCGAGGCACGGGTACAGCCGTCGAGGTAGTATCGATTGCGGTTACTATGAGCCAGGATGCCCTTCGTATTCATGGGTAAGTTGAACTCAGATTCAGTCAGTCAACAGGCCCACAGCGACACTGAAGCAACAAGGCTCAAGTAAGATACCTTCTTCATCTCGTTCGTTGTGGCGAGTTTTCAATCTCCTCCACTATGTGCGACTTCTCTAAATACGGCGGAAAATCTGCAGAATGGCTTGCCGTAGAAGCGAGCCTGCCGCCCCCTCCTTCATTCGCGGATATCTATGAGAGACGAAGCGTGGTAAATAGAGGTCGTGAAGAAATATCGGCCAAGGACATGGACCAGTTGAGATCATCAATCCATCTCAAAGATCACAGCATAACTGCTAGAGACGGCACTATTATTGAAGCACGAAGCTACAGGCCAGTTGATGCTGAGGATGACGCCCGTCTTCACATTTATATTCACCTTCATGGCGGCGGATATCTATTCGGTACTCTTTCATCGGAAGATGCGATAGCTACACGTATTGCAATTAGTGCGAAGGTACTTGTGGTTAATGTCAATTACCGCCACACACCCGATGCTATATTCCCTACAGCGTGGAACGATGTCGAGGACGCCTTTAATTGGGTGTGCAATAACATCATTGAGCTACAAGGCAATCCAGATCAGCTTGTGGTAGGAGGTATTTCGGCCGGCGCTCAACTTGCAGCTGCTCTGGCTTTGAAGCAGAACATCTCGTCACCTGATATTCTTCCAAAGCCCAAAATTGCCGGGCAAATATTGATGATCCCTGCTTTGGTTCATCCTGAACATTACCAATCCCAACTTGAACAACTGAAGGACCCCTCACTGTCGTCATACATCGAAAACAAAGATGCTCCCATCCTTCCCGAGAGGGTCGTTCAGTTCTTTACTGGGTTACTCAAAGTTCCGTCTTCAGAACTCGACCCCAGAGATCCACGACTAAATGCTGGAAACGCATTGACTTCACAGGTCAAGGGCTTGCCACCTACAGTACTTGGAATAGCTGGTCTTGACCCTTTGAGAGATGAAGGTCTTCTGTATGGCAAGAAGCTAGCCGAGGCAGGGTATTTTCACCATGAAAGCTTCGCAAATTACTCCCAAATGCTTACAGAAACAGAGTGCCTACAGATATCCACGTTTTTAAGGGGCTGCCCCACGGATTTCGCCGGTTCGGTAAACAACTAAGTGAGACCAAGCGATGGGACAAAGTGATGGAAGACGGAATTCGATGGGCTATCTCAAATCCCGAACCTTCTTGGGAATTTAGTGTCAAAACTTGATGAGTTAGGCCAAGCTAAATATGCAAGCAGAAATTACTTTACTATATAGTTAACAAGAACTCTCACCCATGCCTCAAGACGAAATCCGAATATTCCCTAGCCTTGACCTCTTCACATCTCTTTCGATAGCCAGGTGCTGGTCCGTTGTATCGTGTCATAGACCTCTTCTGCTTATGAGCCAAGTTCTTGTTAACGCCCGTCATCCACGAGTCAACTTCGTTAGCGAGAAGACCCTTTCCACAATCATGCACATGCTGTGTCCACTCCTCCATGCCATGGTCGGTGGCTTCTGCATATGTTACTTGGTTGTCTCGAGCGTATCGTATAAACTCAGCAACCCAATTTGCTGCATACTCGATGGACCTTAATGCCATTCATTATTAGTGAGGCTCATCTGGAGGGTATATTCATGTCATACCTTGGAATATTACCAAACATCTGGTGAGGTCCCATAATCATGAACATATTAGGGAAGTCCTTTACGGTAAGACCCAAGTACGTCCTAATGCCATCAGCCCAGACGTCTTTCAGCTTGGTCTCGTTGCAGCCTTGGATGTCCACAGCATTAAAAGAGCCGGTGACAGCATCGAAGCCAGTAGCGTAAATAAGAACATCAAGCTCGTGGAATGCGTCACCCGTTTGAACACCTTTCTCTGTGATCTGGGAAATTGGTTCTTCCCTGATATCGACTAGTTTCACATTCGGCTGATTGTAGACCTCAAAATACCCGCTCTCAAGCGGAACTCGCCGTGTGCCAAAGCCATGATTCTTGGGAATCAACTTCTCAGCAACTTCTGGATCATTGACTCTTGAGCGTATTTTATCCGCATGAAACTTGCTGTACAGCTCGTTCGCTTTGTGGTCTGTGAATATGTCTGAAGATATGCTGAGAACCTTGGCAAATCCAGGCTCGGCATAGAGCTTTTCCCAGTGTTCTTGGCGTTCTTCTTCAGTCATAGAGAAGACACTCCGAGTATCGCTCATATGGATGAAGCAAGAATAGGAATCTAGACATCGGCGAAAGATCTCTGGGTATCTCTTGCGGATCTCGTTCATCTCGTCAGGGCTGATCTTCTTGTTTCGCAGCGGGGCAGTCCAGTTCGGTGTTCGTTGAAACACAGTAAGGTGGCCGACCTTGTCAGAAATGGCCTGGATGGTCTGAATCGCTGTCGCACCGGTTCCAATAATCCCCACTCGCTTGCCCTCGAGGCCCGAGGCGTCACTAGGCCATCTCGCTGTATGCCAGGCCTCGCCTTTAAAGTTCTGTACACCAGGGATATTGGGCAAAGTGGGTTTGTTCAGAATGCCCATCGCGGTGATGAGATATCGACACGTGTAATAGGAGCCATTTTCATCCTCAAGAAGCCATGACGAGCTATCCTGTTGAAATTTTGCTGACTTGATGCGGGTATTGAATTGCATATCACGCTTCAAGTCGAACTTGTCTGTGAGGTATTGGATATACCCAAGAGTTTCTGGTTGAGGTGCGAAATGTTCCGTCCAGTTCCACTCATCCAGCACTTCTTGAGAGAATGAGAAGATGTAGGAGTAGCTTTCCGAATCAAACCGAGCACCGGGATATCTGTTCCTGTTTACAGTCAATTACAGTTTTATAAACAGAAAGAAATATACAGATGCTTACCAAAACCAGGTCCCGCCTTCGCCAGATCCAGCTTCAATAACTCTTGCCTTCACACCCAACTCTCGCATACGGTAGAGGCTAAGAATGCCACTGAGCCCAGCTCCAATTATAAGGACATCGTAGTCCAAGTTGCTATTTAACGTTCCGAACGCACCGCCTCGGGTGGGTTGCGCAGAAGGCATTGTGAAAGTTTAATATGACAATAATAGTTAGGTATTGAGTTGAAAGGACATGGGCCAAGGACATAGAAGTAAGCTTGTAGTAGTAAACTCTCTAATCGATATTGACTGGTTCAAATGAACTCCGGGATTTAAGCAAGAGAACCTGGCCTTGTCACAGCACCCCTTGGCTAGTCTTGACCCCGCATTCAGGGATCGAGCCCGGGAGTGCCGAGATAGATTCGTGAACATATCTGCGCTTTTCCAAAAGAGGATAACCATGCCGTTGCCGAGCGAGAATTCCGCTTTCTTATTACTGTAACCGAAGAGTGCCGGGCTCTAAATCTTGTACAGTGGATGTGATGGTCATTGCTACCAGAAGTGATAACCTACGTGGCTACTTAGATTGTCCGACAAAAGATCTATATATTCGCCAACGTAATACTAGGTATAGAAGTCAAAGAACAGTAGACTAGATTAGCCATGTTGGTTAATTCTGATCGTGCAGCCGAGCTAAATAGGATGTCGACATTATATACTCTGTCGCACCTCAAAGTAACCCTTCGTCTTTCCAATAACTCTTCAGATCACGTAGAAACGCCCACTTTAACTGTTTTCCGAATCCTCGCTCCTTCCAATCATTCAAGCTCTCGGGGAAATGTGGTACGCCATCGCGTATTGTAGAATCATGAGCCACAACAGTGAAAATGTTCTCATTACAGTCCAGCTCTTGTAGCTGCCTCGCGGTCTTTGAAGCAAGTTCCAAATCCAAGCCAAATGTCAAATCAAACAGACTATCGGTTGATGCCCTTCCTCGTGACCTTTGAAGCCGAGCAAATGCTTCTCCCGGGCAGAGAACGCCGTCTTGGTGTGGATGGCAGGGATGAGGTGAGATTGTTTCTGGTATTGGGAGATACTGTGATGGTCTGAAAATTCCTGCGTAATGGCAGATATCTCCTCCCATAAGGACAAATGTGTCCGGCGCTGTGGTTGTCCTGGCCAGGCCGCAAAGATGACCTACCGCATGCCCAGGGCTATCGAGTAGATAGAATGACCCGTCTCCAAAATAGTCAAAGGCGGGAAACTGACCAATATTGAGTACGTCTGGACCTTCGAAACTGATTTCACGCAGGTTGCGGTTACTGTAGTTTATAAGTATCTTCTTGGCCGAATGCTGGTCATGAGACATACGCATAGTCGCTCTCTTGGATCGGCGATTCTGGGTTTGCCGGGGCGCCTGGGAGCATGGCTTGCTTGAAGCCAGGACCGACAATTAGATCTGTGAGGTTCGGGAATGTAGAAGGATCACCAATGTGATCCCAATGCCAATGACTATAGCTCTTTAGCGGTTGCCACAAATCTAGACCTTTCTGGCGTGTCAATGGTTCAACGCTACTGACCTCCAAATCACTGCTTCGATTTCTATCAAGGGTACCCCGTTTTGCTCCAGGATGTCTGCCACATTCCCCACCACATCAATGTTGTATTTGGTGGTCGGAAGGTATTTCACAATGGACGGCGAATAGTTCCCGTAATCCTTTCGGATCCCAAGGTCAAATACAAGCTTTCTCCCAGATTTGTGCTCGAGAAGAAATGACAAGGATGGGGAGCTCTTGAATGTCTCGAGACCCGGGACAGGGGGCGCCATAAACCTCTCGAGGACTGCAGGCCCAAAGTTGATAGGGTTGATAAGCTTCACGGCCTTTAGCTGTTCTCCCCGGGGGATCTCTAGATGTGGTGGTGCTGCCATGTTACCTTGCTGACTAGGTAGTGGGTAGACAGAGAACAAAATGGCTGAGGATAATACTTGAAATTGGTGGCAGGCTACTGCCGAAGTATGTATACAAGACAGTAATCGTGACCACACTGACGCGTCGACGAGATGGCACCCCCGCAACAGATGGTACTGGCTCTGGGATACCCTTCGGTAACCTAGGTCGGGCATAGTCGCCCAGCCCTGGTCTAATAATTCCCCAGACGGCCGCTAGCCCCCGGGTACCCCATGTCTTCGATATTGGAGGGTTCAGGACAATAAGTAGATCGTGTGCTCCGATCCACTCAAAATGCATGCTTCATCAGATCTTCCTTCAACATTTACAAACTTGATTAATAATGTCTGGTTCTGAGAAGGACGCCGCTATCAAGCACCACGAGGGTACAAGCGAGATGGAGACCAAAAACACAACTGATACCGTCCACCAGGATGAGGCCATGAAAGTCTTGGAGGCCTATGAGGGTGACGAGGCGTGGACGGATGAGGAAGAGAAGAAACTGCGCCGCAAGATTGACTGGAGACTCATGCCGGTTCTTTGCGCAACATACATGCTTCAATACTACGACAAGGCTATGCTTTCCCAAGCGGTAATGTGCCCGTTCCCCAGATCTTAGGCTTTAGCTGATCATGGTATCCTAGGCTTTGTTCGGCCTAAGAGAAGACCTTGGTCTGCTCAGCGGAGACCGCTACGCTATGTCGGCCGCGATATTCTATCTTGGCTTTATTGTCGGGGCCTATCCCGCCATGATGCTGGCACAGCGATACCCAATCGAACGAGTTGCTTCAGGAATCGTTACAGTCTGGGGTATCTGTCTCATCCTGACGGTTGTCTGCAAGGATTACAAAACCCTCTATACGCAGCGGTTCTTCCTTGGGTTCTTGGAGAGCGGCATCAGTCCAATGTTTATGCTGATCGTCGTAAGTGGTGATACACTGTTCTGGGCCATGACACACTTACTCATTATACATAGGGAAGCTTCTACCGAAAGAATGAGCAAGCTATGCGAATGGGGTGGGTTCGGTTACGCTTACAAACAAACCTGTACTAACTTGGAATAGCATCTGGTATAGTTGCACCGGCTACGTCTCCATCATCTCCCCCATCATCAACTATGGCTTCGGCCTCATCAATGGCGGGGTCTCTTCCTGGAGATACATGTACTACTTCGCTGGTGCTCTGACCATCGTTTGGGGCATTATCCTCGTTTTTGTTCTACCTCCTGATCCCGTTCGCGCCAAGGGCTTTAGCGAAAGAGAACAATATATCCTAGTCGCTCGACTAAAGACTAACAACTCTGGAGTCCGAAACACACACCTCAAAGTCGGTCAAATCTGGGAACTCTTGCTCGATACTAAGTTTTGGACCATCTTTGCCATCGCCTTCTTGTCTATGATCGCCAATGGGCCCATTTCTACTTTCGCCCCCATTATCATCAACGGATTCGGATTTAGCACTCTCAACTCTCTTCTTCTTCTTATGCCTACTGGCGCGTACGCGGGAACTCTGCAGCTGCTTATGCCCTACTTGGCCTACCGCTTCAAGAATGTTAGAACATATTTGATCTTTGTTGCTCAGATGGGTACAGTACTAGCTTCTCTTCTCCTCTGGCTGCTGCCACAATCGGCAACAGGTGCCCTCTTGTTTGCGGTGTACATTCTCCCGTCAGTCGGAGGTGGTTACGCTGTGCTCATGGGTTTGCAAATCGCCAACACGGCGGGATATACAAAGCGGTCTGTAGCTTCTTCCGGCCTCTATATTGGCTACTGTCTTGGTAAGTCTGCTTTCGATGTAACTCTTGCAACAAATTGCTGACAACACGCGCTAGGTAATTTTGTTGGCCCCCTGTGCTTCAGGAGGGAGGATGCACCTCGCTATGAGACAGGATTTATCATCGTCGTCGCCACGGCTATAGTTGCTGGCTTACTGGCTATTGCCTACCGCCTCATGTGCATCTGGGCTAACAAGAAGCGCGATGAGGCTGGTATCATGGAGGGATTCGACCATGCCTATGAAGATGACCTCACTGATAAGAAGGTAAGTTCCGCTTCCCTTGAGCTGAAGTAATCGTACTAAAAAATTAGAATATGCAATTTCGCTATATTCTCTGATTGTCACGCCAGGGTCAGCCTCTTCAGTAGCTCCAGACTAATTCAGCCTTTATCCATGTTATTCTCCGTTACAATCTAAACATGTTGCTTTTGAGGTTTTTAAAAAATAGCCTGTTTTTATTTACTGGTGACCTTCCAATCATGACTATAGTAAGGCTATCAAAAGCCAGTCCAAGAGTTGTTTCTTTGTCTCCAACCTGTTTCCCTAGAATGAGTCGAGGCCACCTCACAATAGTGTACCTAACTAACGTTAGTCAGACTCACTAATTGATTACCAATTTCCCCGCTTAGACCAACCTTATCTGCCGGGAATCAAGGTTACCCTCGGCTTCTAAATCTGAGGCTCGTCTGGGGTAAGTAGTGTGGGCTGCATCTCGGCAAACCTTCTCCTTTCTCAACTTCGCAGTGAAACACAACACATTCCATCATCCGGCAATGACAGAACTCGTCGGCAACTGGCTCCACTTTACTGCTCGACAGCCGAAACGAAAGCGTGCTGAAGCTGTCTGTTTCTTTTGTCATTCAAAGAAGATCAAGTGTGATCTGCAGGTCAGCTTTCCCCGCTTGGAAGCCCCGGGACTCAGACTGACTACACAACAGACCCGAAGCTCACAGGGCCACTCACGATGCTCCAATTGTGATAGTCAGGACCAAGAATGTCATCTTAGGCCGTCCAGACGAGGTAAACGGCGTCGAAGAACGTCTACTCAGGTGGAGTGCGACGCTCAGTCTGATACTATCGTCATCGGCGGTAAGATCGCCCTTTGCGTTAGTTGGGACCATAGTAACAACTTGAAGGCGAGGATGTGGGCGAGGATG
>JAJJWN010000510.1:0-10140 GCA_021655885.1 Fusarium abutilonis | reverse complement strand
CCCTATAATAGGCACCTATAGGTACCTATAGGCTGGGTATTTTAAATACTATATATAACGGACAGGCACCTACAGGCGCCACGTAATAAAAAGGGTATTATTCTTATATTATTATTTCGAGGTCTAACTGCTGTTCTCCAGAAAGTCACTGATCCATGTCCGGAACTCTTTGTCGGCCCATGTTCCAATCACCCTCAGCGCCGCAAGGAGCTGATACAATCCCACAACAGTAGCAGTATCACCAATACGTATCGACTGGTCAGCCAGTACCTGCACCGTATTAGCAAAGTCCTTGTCAATAGCTACAACATGACTTACAATCTTGTCTTTGTCATCCATGGCAAAGATAACATGCCAGATATTCCCATAGACTTGTATTATAGGAATAGGGATCGAGTTTATAGTGGAGTTTACAGCTCGAAGACGCTGGTACCAAGCCGCTGTCCAGATTGCAAGTTGCACTTGGCTGCGGTTTACATCGCCGGTCGTGGTCTTTGTTTCGATGAAGAGAGGTGCTGGTCTGGTAGCCAGAGCAGGATATGTCGTCTGGTTGATTGTGGCATGCGGTTGTGTTTTGAGAAAGTTGTTAATGGTGGTTTGGAGAGTGTCTTGGGGTATGAGAGCGAATGCGAAATCAACCATCTTATGGACTGACGACTCGGGCTCGGTCCACGTTCCGGAGTCACCGCTGAGGAGACTGGAGCTACTAGACGCGGCGCTTGATGGCGCTGAGTTTGCCAGACTGTTTGATCTGGGGTGGTAATCTTTGGCGATCTGGGCTTCGGTGATGGTTTCAGGACGAATAGGCGAGAAGTGTGAAAAGGCGAGTTTGAGTATGGGGTGATGGACTTGTGCATTACATGCTGATTCACCCTTTGTCAGTCTTTGTGCTTCCTCTGCTTCTTCAAGAATATCGATAAGCAAGACGTGTTCTTCTTTCATCCGTATGTCATCCGTAGGGTCGTCAATCTGCTTCCACATATGGGGCAACATCCCGGCGTCCTCGATGGTATCAGCGGTCATGATGCGTTGGAGGTTAGGCGGTAGGAAGCTCGCGTTGGCAACGATGTTTCATAGCTTCTTATACAAAGCGTGTATAGTTTTCGGTATTGCAGATAGACCAGGTGTAGATATTACATGTATCGGCGGGTCGAGCTTCAGCAGACTCGCGGTGATACGGTGTTTCTTGGATGGCGACTGACGTCGTCGCTTAGAGGAAGACGGCGATTCCGCCGCGTTCCGCAGACTGTCAGCAAATGAAGAGGCAGTTCCCCTGAACTGTGAGACGTGAAGATCTTGCAGCGCGCGAGGCGTTTCATCCAGGTCAACAAGGACTATCAACGGCCGTTTTGGGCCTCTTGGAGGACTGGACATTGGACTAAGATGGCCTGTTGTGTTATCACGCTTGCGCTTTCGCGAGGGGTTGCAGTCGCTGTTTTCTACTTTGTGGATCCACGCTTCAATTACTGAGCTGTGCATGGTATGTTAAGTTACGCTGGGATATCATGTCATTGTCATGATGTGATGATGGTGTTTTGGAGATTCTTAGGGGGCGGCGACGCGTTGCGGGGCAACTAGAAAAGAATGTTAGTCAGCAGTCTTGATCGGTCCTTTATTACTCCGTTCCTCTCAGCAGGACAGGTACCTAGCAGCATGAAAGAAACAGCTAGCGACTTAGAATTATACTTTATTACCTTAAGATAGTATAGTGACTAGCTTATTGCAAGGGCTCATATTTAATCCTTCAGGATAATAGCATGTCATCTATAACTTCTTTACATTACATCCCTGATATATAGATTCTTAGATGGTTACCCTATAGCTCTGCGATCAAGCAGGTCTAAGCTTCCTCACGTACGCTTCTGTAACCCCAGATGACCATACCAAGCTAGAAATAGAGATGTTGTGCCTTTAGAAGAGATCTGTGGTCGGGTTCAGAGCAAATGTGCTGCTGCTCGACTACAAGCAGCCGCGTACGAATGAAGAGGAAACATTCTCAGGAGACAAGAATTGATCCTTGGCACTGTACAGCGAAACGGCCAGCGAGATTCGATGAGGGAACAAGGTCGCTTTTTGACATGGTAAGGACGAGTTTCTTCCCCGTCGTCGATGCAGTACTTGGTGAGGTGGATCCTCCATTTGCCATCTGCATCAATGGTCGAGATAACGGTGGCAGATACCTTGGGACAGATCTACTTCTCACAGTTGTGAGGGCGGGTAGTCTCTATACAAGCCAACGCTGTTAGTGCTTCACCGTTCATGTTGATAAGGTTACTGACTATGATGATCCCATCTGATTACCAGCAAGCGAGTTTCCGGCTGAAAAGAGAATTTGGGAACAAAGAGATCGTCCCATTCGACAGAGCTGATTGCAGTGGTGATGTAGGAAAATGCCTTCTCGACAGACATGCAATTGTAAGCCTGGAGGAGATAAAAAAGTTGCTGCCCGACAATTTCTGGAAGTTCATGCAGATTCTTGTCTTTTCGTCTCTCACGCTTGAGGATTTCTGGTGTGGGAGGTTTACAAACTTGAACGCTAAGATTCGTCTCGAGGCGAGTGGTAAGACCAGACATGGTGAGATTGGCTTCTTTCTTTGACTTGTTGTGAGGGTCCATGGAGCGTCTGGAACCAATCATGTTTATGTTGGAGGTCGGATGACAGAAGCAGTGTTGAAGGAGGACTGCTATCCTTAATGGTGATGTTGGGGTCCTATGCCTTTCTTCAGCCGCAATCATGACCATTTGCTAGCCGTCGGGCAGTCACTCCATATTCTATTACATGGTCTGTGCTAACTAGAACCTGGCTAACAGGGGGTGCTGCAAAAGGTTGCTATGTCGTCCCTGTTTATTCGCGATCTTCCCCATTTGTCTCATGGAAACAACTATGTAACAGCAAGTACAGATTTTTGATTGGCCACGACAGAACCGGTTGGTCTTCCCATAGTCTAGGTCATCGGGTTGCGTGTTCTTTACTGGACCTGAGCCAAGTTGGAAACGATATGTCACATAGGTTGGAGCCTAGCTTGTGTCGTTATCCACCTGTCAATAGAATTCTTGTACCAGTCCCTTAGCCCGACCAACCTGGGCGGTGAAATCAGCCTTGTACGACATCCAGGATCGTCTCTGTCTTCTAACGTGTCATTCACCCATGCATGCATGGCTCGGCACTTAAAAATGGACGTTAAAGCCTTTACAGTTAAATACTACAATAGACTCCGGCAGGATCATTCCGGCAATTGGCACTATGACCTTTGACTATTATCTCACTTTACGAATATCATGCCCTGAACTTGGAATGATCTCATTAAGGATGATGCTATGAGGGAAACTACCCATGTCTTCAAAGAGAACGCCGACTGAAGATTTGCTAATTCTCAACGCACTCCTCCGCAACTTCGCTGACTTCCCTACAACTACCCGTTCCAGTGGAAACTATACATAGGGTATCGCATTTCACCCCCTCTGCCACCCAAACCCGATGCTCCTGTCCTTGAATTGGCAGTCGCCACTGTTTAGTAGTTTCAGTGTCTTTGTAACCAGAAGCCTTGAAACCCGGACGACATGCGCAGGCGCCTCGAGGATTTGGGACTCGTGGGTCAGGGAAGATACAAGTTGGGGCCGTAGTTTTGTCGCACTTGTTGTCGTGAACCTTACATCCTGCGGGACAAATAGGACGTTTGATCCCATTATTATTGCCAGGCTTTTCGCCATCTACGCCTCCACCGAGACATGATGATAGCAGCCCATCGGGACACGTGCTACCCCCGTTTTCTGTGCATGGCGGTGCTGTACTATCTGGACAGACCTCTTTACACGGCGGCTCTAAACCGCCCAGGCAGTGTTGATCGAGTCGGCACGGCGGGATCGTACCATCAGGGCAGCGAGGGCCAGTGGACGGTGATTGGCAATTTCCGTCCTTGTCGCAAGTCACGACCTCGCCAGTATAAATGTTGATCGCCTCCACGAGGTTTGAGTCTGGTGGAGAAGAGCAACGCTTGATTAATTGCTCTAGTAAACGATTGCCTTGCTTTAGAAGCTTGGGCCCTCGAAGTGCAAAGCCCGATGAGGAGCGTTGTTCCAGGGCGAACGCCCTCGCTTTCACCTTGGAAGCAGGTTCTTCGAAGAAGACAGGGTAATCGTTGCAGGTGATTTTGACTTTCTTAGGCGCGGCTCGCCGGTGGGTGAAGTAGCTGGAGAACATATGGGCACGTTGCTCAGTAGTCCATGGCATAGTTCCGTGATCGTTGCTAGGTATTATCTTCCCCTTGATTCTGCTATAGCTCATGTAGTTCGTGACGTTATAGGTGCTACCATCTGCACATAAGCTCCACTCCAGTTTGTTTCCCGACTTAGTCGAGCAGCACCTGGGCTGTTCAGCTTGAAACATGTTCTTGTCGTGGGGAAACTGGAAGGTGTCTTCGATGAGATCACTCTCGCCGGTACAGCCTGCATCCGCTTCTTCTGGGAATACGTGATCCAAGTCAAACCAATGTCCAAGCTCGTGGGTCAAAGTAGAACCGTCTCCCGGGCTGTTATGTCTCCAGGTCACGTTGGGAAGAGAGCCGATGGTTATCGCGCAGCCGTCAACGACATGGCCCGCAGTGTTGACATTTCGACCCAGGGTACAGTATCCATCGGTCCAAACAAAGTTTTCACCTTCACAACGTGCGTCGTCGATTTTTTCCACTATCCAGATATTGACTTCGTCGTTTCCGCCGTATCGATTCTCGGCCTTGATCCTCTGGGCATATGAAAAGTAGTCACCCTTAACTACATTTTTGTGGTGGGTAAACCGCTCCCACTCACGCCCAATGTGATAGCTGAGCGATGATATGAAAAATCTTATGCCGAGAGGTTTGAAGGCTTCGTTGGTTACCCGCATCTGTTCTTCTAAAACCGTATTGTTGATGAGTGTTGATGTTGTGAAGTTTGCTGTAAACACAGTGAAGTGAACAGGGACTTCAATCGTTTTAGGGATGCATAGCGGGCGAGGAAGGAATTTGGGAGGTGTAGGAGGTTTGTCTAGAAATGGAATGGCTTTATCTTGTTAGTAAAGGTAGAAATGATGAAGAAGCACACGTCTTATCACTTACGAATGGAGCCCACCCCTTTCTGGATCTCTTTCCCAACATGCTCAAGACCTTTACCAATCTGTCCCAAGGTACCACCGAATTTAATCCTGGGCAGTATGTTGCGACGTTGGAAATTTCCTTCCTCCAATTCGTGTTTTCTATTGGGATTAGGATTGATACCGCAATAGGGTAGACTCAATGGCGTTTGGAAGGGCATGGGACTCTTGGAAAACTCGACCAGGTACTCCACGTGCAGCATGTGGTTCCGGGCGCCGAAGGAGGAGGAATGAGTGGACATAAAGCGTTGGAGATAGGAAAGGTTACCGGTTCTGCAACTGCAGCATTGGCGACAAGAGCCGACACTGAAGTGAGGAGGTAGGCTTGAAGCGGCATGGCTGGATGAGGACGCGAGGGCCGCGTGGTGGGAACTTGTCGTGGTTCTTGCAAGATTTTGTAGCAGATCTCTACGGTGCTAGAGTACCATTCGAGCGGCGTGGACTATAGGACGGACGAGGGTCGAATTATCAATAACGAGGAGTCGAACCCACCAATTCTTAGAGGGGTCATTTACGGCTGAATCTAGACTGTGATGAGCTAGGCATAGGACTAAACAAGCATAAGCCTCATACCAAATTCTACCAGTTGTCTCCTCAGACTGACAGAGCCATATTGCTTTCAGCTTCCTAGTGGGCCCCCTGACAGTCCCCTGATCAGCCTTACCAAGCTTGCCTGAAGACGCATTAACCTGAACTGCCAAGACTGTGATCACACCGCCACCATCCAGAGTGAACTAGACCCCCTTCTAAGTCATGTGGAGCTTTTGACACACACAAAGACAAGCCCACATCTGGATGTGAACGCCTCTGTATAGCAGAGGAATCCTAGGGACTGAATCCTCTATGCCACGTACAAATTGACCACTACAAGCCGTCACTGTTGAAATCCAGTCTCCTTTGTCAACCACCATAAATAACCGCAACTTCAATTTTTTTTGAACTTCGGCATTGTTATGTGTGGCCAATGACCTTCGACTGGGATTCAGCTTCTTCAGCCGCTTCAATAGTTTCTGAGGCAGTGACCATTAACGTGGCGCTGGTCAGCAGGCTTGACACTTGGCTTATGGCCAAAAGCAGGAACGCCATCTTCAACATAGGACAAGACGTCAATGCCACGGAACATTCCACCCACTAGCTCTGATCGGTGCGTACTTGAACCTCTGCCCCCCGCAGAACCCCCCGTACAGAATTATTTCAAAAGAAAAGCTGAGGCTGTCTTCGTCCAGCTCATTACTAACATCTGTTCGCCATGTTCAAAAGACTGGGATTTCGTGCTATCTTAATACCAGCCGCCCTCATTACTCAGCTCTCACTCCTTGTCGGAGTCGGGATCTTACTACGAGCTGGCACTGGATCACTGAATAATTCTGGTCATTTACCTTTTACACTTGATTTATACCTTGTTCTTGTCAGTCCAAACGAAAAAGGTACGCCGCTCTTGCTAACGAGTCATATAGATTGACACAAAACAATACACTCGGAAAGTTGGCAAAGAGACCTACAAGGGTCTTCCGGACTCTCACGACTTCTCAAAGGAGAAAGATTTCTTTGCGCTATTCTCAGCTCTCTACTGTAGTGGGAAGAAGAATGGCGAACGTTACGAGGCTGACTACTGCTCTGCTTGGGGAGAGCAGCTTTTTAACCTCCATCGGCAAGTCTACATCGTTATAAAATCTTGTATGGATAAAGTACTAATTTTCGAATTTCTAGACTTTGGCGAGTTTGGGGAGTAGATCTTATCAAAGACAATCTAATCGGCTCAACACCGACACTTGTTTATGCTGGCTTGTTAACCACTGCTACCAGTGTCGGTTTATCAGCCGTCTGTGGTATTCTTGCATTTTGCTCTTACTGGAGTGCTGTTGTGGCCACCATTTTGTCCTGGGTAGGTTCCAGGGTGTTCGGCAAAGCCTGAATGTCTAACTACTAACCATTCATTAACCAGATTTCTACTGTTGCTGCCGTTGCTACAGCTGCCTTATCTTACAACTTTGTGAACAAGCTGGTTATACACTCGACCAGTCTCAAGACTACTGGTTCTGGTAAGATAGTTGCACACTGGGGCAGCCTCTATTTCCGCTTAATTTGGATCTGTGCCAGCCTTGCCCTCCTTGTATCCATCATCCTCAGCTTTTTCTCGTGGAGAGCGGGCAAAGGGAGATCGGCAACAAAGCAAAACACTTTTGGTTCCCAATTGCCTCTCATTGGCGCTGTCCGTCGGGCTACGGGCGGGTTCCGGGGCCAAAATTCGAGCTATAAGCATATCGAGCAGGACATGGTTGGTGGTAGCTCGGCGAACTTCGCGAAGAACTCCCATTCCGCTTTAAACTCACAGATTCCATCACCAGAGCCGGAGGATAGTGGTTTGTATTCTCAGGGGAAGCTATTCCCTACGAACACCGCCTATGAGCCGATGAGGCATCGTTCGATTGGATAGGTACTTTCGTTCGTAGTTAGGGTACTGGGTAGGCATGCAGTGCAGTTAAGTATATAGCGCACTTCAATACAAATAGCATCAATCCAAAAAAGAATCTTTGGCATTTGTTTGGCGCGATGATAGAAGGGCATTAAGGAAATCGTGGTTGTCATCCGCTGCCCTGTCGCCCGCCTTTCCTAAGACTTGGTGGCATACAAATGACCTACGGCTGACAGTGTCCATTTACATACGTCCCTCGATATAAACGTTTTTCGAATTCCTAGACACTAGCAGTCATCAGAATGCAGCAATTAGCGCTACAAGCACGCCTTATAGAGAGAATGCCGAATCGCGTTAGTGCATCCGGGCTTTGACGATCTAGACCACGCCACGCATATTTACCCCCTTACGGTCCACTAGACCGGGATACCAAACAGATCAGGCTCTTGACGATCTACCCTGCGCTTAACCAAGACGACCCTGTCCGTTGCGCCTTGAGGCAGACACCCCTTTCTTCCGCTGGATCATACAAGGCCCTTTCATACGTATGGGGTGATCCAACGAGTACCACTAAACTTTCCGTCTCTGGGGCCGAGATTACCATAACGACGAATCTCAGTATTGCCTTGAGATATATCCGTGACGAAATGGAACCACAGATGTTCTGGATCGATGGCATTTGCATTAACCAGGCCGACGTTTCAGAACGCTGCAAGCAGGTACTGCTCATGGCAGAAATATTCGAACAGGCGGAACGAGTCGTGGCTTGGCTGGGGGAGGAAGAGGATGATAGTTCTCTTGCCATGAAGATCCTCTCGAAACTCGCGGGTGTCTGGTCAGCCTACCGCTACCAGGGTGTCAATCCCGACAGAAGCTTGAAAGATATATTTGACGCCTTCGATTCAGTAGTATGGACGGCAATCCGCAAAATTTTCTCAAGAGCCTGGTGGACAAGACTGTGGGTCTACCAGGAAGTCATATTGGCTCGCAGTGTTACCCTACGTTGCGGACAGATGTCTCTCGACTGGGAGGAGCTTGTCAATGCCTACAGGTTGCTGACCTCCTTGCTTTCTCCCCATAACACAAACTATCTAAGTATTTTAGATACGGCTCCAGTTGTTCTCATCACGGAAATGTCCAATTGGACATCTCTGGTTTTCAATCGGGCATGGGACACTCAAGCACCGTCAAGAATGCTGGATCTTCTGAGAAGCTGTATGACGCGTCAAAGCACTGACCCAAGAGACCGCTTTTATGCAGTCTTGGGGCTGGCCAGCGATGCTCGCGATTTCGGACTGCCGTCTTACACCAGTTCGGTTGAGGGAGTCTATGAAGATTATGCTCGCAAGACCATAACCCGCGATCAATCCCTTGAGTTTCTATCTTATGCAAGAAGTGGAGTTATCACTCCAGAGGAGGGAATCTTGTGTAATGTAGACTTTTCTGTCTTGCCGTCTTGGACACCACACTGGTATTGCGGAACAAAGTCCTTTAGGATTGACCCGACTTGGTACAAAGCTGGCGGATCGGTCCAACCATACTTTCACTTCGAGCCAGGAACACTCTTCGTCAGCGGAGTTATGGCCGGCACAATCAGTCGAATTGTAACCCAGCCTTTCTCAGCCAAGGGGAAGAGACACTGGGTCAATGCTGCCATGGCACCTGGTCTTTCCACTCCCTATCCGACTGGCATCCCACGGCTGCAAGCTTTCTTTCGCACAATCCTAGCAGATTGTTTTGGACCAGGCATGGCACGGCTAGACGCTTCCTCAATAGAGTTTTCTGACCTGGCTGCGGCCTTCCTCTTCATACTTCCCTTTAACCTCTATAACGATGGCAAGATACTCTATGAAATGGTGGAGGAGAAGCAAATACCGGATTATGTTCAAGGGTTTCTCAAACTTATTGGAGAAGAATCCGGGTCCATGACCACACAACAGCTTCTTAACGTGTACTTTGGCCCGATGTTCCTAGATTTAGAGACAGACCTGCACCGGGGCCGTCATAGTAAAAACTTCTACGCAGTTGCAGAAGCGCGGACGACAAGAGGTCGGCACTTCTTCATGACTGAGGATGGATATATGGGTTTGACCTCATCAAACATTCGAAATGGTGATGTTATTTATGTTATACCGAGTTGCACACTTCCTATGATCCTTCGGAGGCATGGGTGCTATTTTCATGTTGTTGGAAAGTGCTTTGTACTTGGTCTAATGGATGGCGAAGGGTTGAGTACCGGTGACGGCATAAGCAGGGCCCTTCAAAAATTGGAGTTGCGATGAAATTACATATACTATATAATTCAATATATAGGGAATATTTACTTAGCCTATCCATTTTGGATCCTTACTGACCTAAGAGTATTTAAAATAGCAGATTTCGGGAATCTTATCGCTAAGCTCCAGCGTTGGTACCTCAGTAGCATTTCACGGCTTAATACCTAAAAACGTTGTTTCCTGGCTCGACAGTAGCAGCGGGACCTCCTTGTTAACTTTTTCGAGCGTCTGGGAGACCTGCTGCATAATCTCCTTTTGCTTCTTAAAGTCTCTTACGCGCCGAAGGTTGGTGCTAACTGCTGTTAAACCGGCTAGGGTGC
>JAJJWN010000509.1:0-20736 GCA_021655885.1 Fusarium abutilonis | reverse complement strand
ACACACGGCAGAGGGTTTGGGAGCGATGTTCCATCTTGTGAGGGAGCAGGAGTAGATAGTATGATGGCTAGGCCTTTCCTGGTGTTGCGCTTTCTATGCTGGGTGTGTCTTGTGGTACTCGGTAGATTGTGCGAGCATGGACTTATTGTAGGTAGAATATATAATCATTCCCCCTTTAAGCTGTACTTTCAACACATATTATCCTGCCATAGAGGTGGAATAATCCCCTATTTAAGTTACATCAAAAGTACTTGTCCGCATATACACCCTGAAATTGTAACATACACTGCTTCCATCTAGATCACAGTTTAGACGTCTCTTTAAGCACGAACCCTCCTTGATGCAACTCAAACTCCCTCCCACTCTCCCATCCCATCCACTTCCTCAACATGTCCTCACCCCCTTCGCCCGGCGCCAACAGAGTCGCTTTGTATCCATCGCCAGGAACCCCCGGACCTTGTCCATACTTGGCAGCGTCAATAGACCCTACGCCCTCCTTCACAGCCAAACAAGGCGTCTCCCGCAACGTCACCGCCGGCCGTTGATCGCCCTCCCGCTCAGGGTCTTTCTCAAGTTCACTATACTCCAGGACGGGTGTGCAGCACGCATCTGTACCGTCAAAGACCGCCTCCCACTCCGCACGGGTCTTGCTGCGGAATTTGTTTGTAATTACCCTTTGGAGCTCTGGCCAACGGGTTCTGTTGTGCTGGTTTTCTTCCCATCCTTGGTTAACGAGATCTAGGCCTTTGAGCAGAGCGGCAAAGAACTGCGGTTCAAGGGCTCCGATAGCCATATACTTTCCGTCCGATGTCTCATACGTGTCATAGAAGGGAGCACCTCCGTCGAGGAGGTTGTTTCCCCGGCCTTGGTTACCCAAGGGTGTTTTAAGTCCCATTCGAGGAAATGTCGTCAGATACGAACTCCCGTCAACCATATTGGCCTCGACAACCTGCCCGCGCCCAGATGATTGTCTTGAAATGACAGCCATCAAGATGCCCTGGAAAAGCACAGCTCCTCCGCCTGCAAAATCAGCCAGAACGTTCTGTGGGGGGTGTGGCTTCTCGCCCCGTCTACCCAGCAGTCCCAGTGTCCCTGACACGGCGAGGTAGTTGATATCATGACCCGCCATAAGTGCATACTTCCCATCTCTACGGAAACCTGTCATTCTGCCGTAGATGAGTCTCGGGTTAAGGCTACATAGCACACCTGGGCCTAGACCGAGCTTCTCTAGAACACCGGGGCGGAAGGGGTCGATAACGACATCCACATGGGAAGCAAGACACTTAATGAGTGCGGTGCCGCGAGGCGATTTCAGGTCTACAGAGAGAGAGGCCTTATGCCGGGCGAGCTTGTCATCTGTGGGCACGGCCTCTGCGGATGTGCCGCTTTGGACACGGTCAATGCGGAGGACTGAGGCCCCAGCGTCGGCGAGAAGCATGCCGGCAAAGGGGCCTTACAGTTGGAATTAGACCAAGACTGAGGACCAGTGTAGAGTGACTCACCTGGAGCAAGACCTGCAAACTCCAATACCTTGATGCCGTTTAGAGGAGGAAGGCCAGACATGGTTGGACAATTGAGGTAGAGAATACTTTGGAACTACCTTACTATTGTAACAACAGAGTTTTACAAGGTGGGAATGAGTCTAGTTTTCGAGGTGTAATACGATATATATCGAAGTCAGGTCACGTTATCTACCCATTTTGGGCAGGTAATGGATTGGTCAGTAGTCACTTCCCCGCGATGCCATCACCAACCGAGGTTCCACAGTGACAGCGCTATCGGACAATCTACCCCTGCCCAGCAGCGCGCGCGGCAAAGCGCGGCTATCAACTTACACCATTGACGCCGTCTATTGGTCCCGGAAGGGAAACCATGCATGTCATTTACAGGGTATGGCGTCTATGTATGTATAGGTGTCTACGTAGTATGCCTACTATTACTACCTTGGGTAACTACAAACGCGACAACTAGATCAGTAGCCTCATTATTCAATGCTTGAACTAGGTATTCATAGATCAGTCTGTCGAAGTATGTACTTCTGATGACTAACTTCTTCTTAGCTCTTTGACCGGAACTTCACGCCCTCAGCCATTCCATCTACCCAGGCAATGTAGACACTCCCTTGATACAAACGATATAGTAGTCTTGCTACAACACTGTTTGAAAGAGACTATATCTACTGGTAGCTTTGACTCACTCTGTAACTTGATTCTATCTACCTAAGCTTGGATCTGTCTCTTATTTGGTCAATTTGACCCTATTTAGATCTAATCCTCATATCGTGAACCGCCTGATCTCAGGTGAAGATGCTGCGCCATGATGCCAGTCTTGATATTAACTTCGTACAAAGGTTTGGGTCTGGTATGTTTCTCATGTTCATACGTTCCATCTTGTCAGCTGGTTTGCATTGGGATATCTTCGCGAACATAAAGACTGTACATAGCCGTGATTTGAAATCGATAGGAGATACTTGACTAACAGCTAAAACGTCGACGAAAACCATGCTACATAAGCTCAAAATCAGATACACTGCAAATGCTATGCGTGCCTCAACTAGATCAAGACATTGAAAGTGAAGTCTCAACTTGCAAGACGATGACCTCGTACGAAACTGTTCAAGTCTCCGCATCTAGTCTATGGTGAGGTTGTCAGATAAATTGTGATGCAAGATACTGTAGGTTAACTGCCCAATAGCAAAAGCTGAAATCTCACAGAAATGATGATTCAATCTAAAGTGTAGTCTTTCATTCTTCATACTATGGGCTAAAAAAGAAAAACAAGTCATAAAATCCGGAATCATGTCTATCGAGAAGAAAAACAAAAAAGTATTCCCTTCTTGAAACCCCACCAACGCCCTACAAAATGCATGCCCAAGATAGTACCCAAGAACAAAATCTCCGTTCCATACAGAAGTAAGCAGAAGCTGAGCGGGACAGGGCTGATAAGAGGACCAGAAAACCTTGGTATGAGCTCAGCTCGGGTATGGAGGTCTTCCTAGTCTATTACTCCCGTCTCCATATCTCAAATCTCCTGTTTAGAACCAGTCACCCTGGTCGTGCATGGCATCGGCGACCTTGATGAAACCAGCAATGTTGCTACCAGCGATCAAGCTGGGAAGCTCACCCTCCTTGGTCTCGACATACTTCTGGGCGGTCTCAAGACCGGCGACAAAAGCATCCTTCATGATGGCCTTGAGGCGGTCATCAACCTCCTTCTCGGTCCACTGGATGCGCTGGCTGTTCTGGGCCATCTCGAGACCGGAAACGGCGACACCACCACAGTTGGAAGCCTTGCCGGGAGCGTACCAGAGGGCCTGGCCGCCCTTCTCCTTGCGATGAGCCTCAAAAACATCGACGGCCTCGGCAGTGCAGCCCATGTTGGAACCCTCAGCGACGGCGAAAACACCGGCATCGATAAGAGCTTGAGCCTCCTCCTTGCTAACCTCGTTCTGGGTAGCACTGGGGAGGGCAATGTCGACCTTGCCGACGTGGGTCCAGGGGCGGGCACCCTCGATCCAGGTGAACTTGCCGTCATGCTCGAAAGCAGTCAGAGCCTGGTGCTTGATCTTGAGAGCAGCAATGTTGTGGATCTGCTCAGGGGTGAATGAAGCGCCATCCTTGGCGATGAGGGAACCCTTGGAGTCGGATAGGGAGACAACGGTACCGCCAAGCTCGATGACCTTGAGAGCGGCGTACTGGGCAACGTTACCAGAGCCGGAGAGGGCAACGCGCTTGCCCTCGAAGGTACCACGGCCAGCGTGCTTAAGCATGTACTCAACGTAGTAGACAAGACCGTAACCAGTGGCCTCAGGTCGAATCAAACTACCACCCCAAGAGAGACCCTTACCAGTGAGGACACCCTCCCAGCGGTTGCGGAGCTTGCGGTAGGCACCGAAGAGGTAACCGACCTCACGGCCACCGACACCAATATCACCAGCAGGCACATCGGTCTCTCCACCAATGTGCTTGGACAGCTCAGTCATGAAAGCCTGGCAGAATCGTCGGATCTCAGCGTCAGACTTGCCCTTGGGGTCGAAGTCAGAGCCACCCTTGCCACCACCCATGTTGACTAGAAAGATTGTTAGCCAGTCTATTTCTCTATGGCTTGGACCAGTCCCGTTGTTACCCCACAATATGCAGGAAAAGTAAGGGTCCAAGTAAGCGCGGTGAGGTTACTTACGGCCAGTCAGGGCATTCTTGAAGATCTGCTCAAAGCCAAGGAACTTGAGAATAGACAGGTTGACAGTGGGGTGGAATCGAAGACCGCCCTTGTAGGGACCCAGAGCAGAGTTGAACTGGACGCGGTAGCCGCGGTTGACCTGGAGGTCACCCTTGTCGTCGTTCCAGACGACACGGAACTGGATAACACGCTCAGGAATGGCGGCAACAGCGAGGGCAGTGCGGTACTCGGGGTGCTGCTTGAAGAGAGTGCTGTTCTCGAGGGCAGAGGCGAGCTCTATAGAAGATTAATTAGAATTGGATGTTGCTGATACCCTTGAAGATGGAGGTTGCTTACCGCCATAGGCCTGCTCGAACTCGGGCTCGTGAGGAAGGTGAGACATGGTGTTCAATTGCATTAACGTGATATATCGAATGTGTTGATAGTTGAAGCCTACTCAGAGGACAGTTTTGTATAACTCGATATACTTCTGGATGGATAGAGAGCAAGATGATGAGGGAAAGGAATTCTGGAGGAGGAAGGGAATCGAGGTTTATATGGTTGAAGAGGGTGTCGACGAACGGGGATTGGAATAATTATACCACTCCCTCTTGCCATCCGGATTCGCATCCACGTCCGATAGCAAGCATGGTCGGTACTTCATAAGAGGCATATAACACGCGATATAAGGTAAGTACTGTTCCGTGTTCAGACCTGATAGTCGGGCGGGAGATGGAAAAGAAAGCAGCAAGGGAAAAAATCTCACTCTATTCGCACCCGCGTTCCCATTATCCCATCTAATCGAGTGACACACCCTAATCTCTGGGCTTTCTGGTCGTTCCCGATAATGTAAACCCCAGCCAGTGCCACACTCCTCCACATGGACTAGCACAAGGGAGCCTCACCACACCCCTGGGGTTTGGATGATCTCTGGGGTGATTGTCCCCCAACTTGGGATTGTAGCCGAGAATTGCACATTTCCGTTGACGTCGGGGACTCTGGTAGAGTCGAATCGAGTTGTTTGTTTTCAGCCGTGTCGCAGATGAGAGGAAGCATGGATACCAGTATCTGCCACCTAAAGGTGATGACATGAAAGGTTCAGTCAGCAATGGGAAAATGTTTAACTCCCGTCTGTGTGGATGGATGACTAACAATACACCTGAGGGTCCTTCCAGTTTGAGATTTGGAGGAGCTGCCGTGGGCACTTTCCGTACAAACTCCGTGGCTGCTTCCAAAATGTCGCGCGTACAGCTACAGTACGGAGTAGAGGTAAGTACAATACAAGCTAGAGGCTACAGCTGCAGCTGCAGCTGCAAGTCCAACCAAAAACCTCGCTCCGATATTCGCTCGGTAATGTAGGTCCTGGCTACCGCTGCCGCTGCCGTGTCATACCATGCCCTGTCTAGTAAAGATCCTATGTTGCATTTACCCATTAGCCATTCAAACATTATGATACGGTTCTTATTAGCCAACGCGCATTATTCCAGTCTTTATCAGATCTTCTCCATTCGCTCTATTCGCTCTGTTCGCTCTGTTCGCCCTGTCGCTCTCATACCCGCGTGGTGGGGGGTTAAGCTACTGATGCACATCTTATCTTGGTTTCGATGAAATCAGCATCATTCATCGACATTCATTTCTGTTTTACTTTCTGGGCGCCAATCTGAGCTGGCCTGATGAAGTGATTGACAAGAGCCAAGGGCATTCTCGACCAACACGTAACCCCACGAAATTACAACAAAACACGCATTGCACAGTACCTAGGGTAAGGTATTCTCGAATAAACCATTCCACCTCTCTCTATAAGGTCAATTTCGGGGTTTCGATCCGGCAAAACCCCAACCCAACAATCCATTACCAATTCGCAACCCAACCATCAATACAATGGCCAGGAAAGGAAATAAAGCATGGTTCCTGTCGAATCAGAGACGGCACAGCACTGCGGGAATATCGCTGCAAAATATGTATCACCCCTGGTCCCATCCCCGGCCTTTGCCTCCGACTTTCTATTGCCTAAGAAGCAAACCTGCAGTAATTGATTAACAGGCGGGCCCTAAAGCGCCACTGAAAAGGGTGTTTTTAGCAGGTTGAGCACTGGACTTGAATCATTCTGCGTAGGTAGGTGCTTTACTGCACTGTCGCCTCGATTGTAATCTACGTACTATAATTATTACTGGCAAAGCCCAGCGCTACTAACACATGTCTTGCTTCATCTTCGGCTGCCAAGACTGGCTTTAGGCAGAGAATACTCTTAGTACATACTGTAGGCTGTGTATGTGTATGTATGCACAGGTAATACTATCCCAGTAACGTAACTTACCTTAACAGAAATTCATGGCCGCATCACACACATATCGACACTCCCCGAACCCTTAACGCAAACCATACATACTATCAGAGTACGCTCATTGGTCGCCTTGTCAACTTGTTTGAAGAATGAATTGACATCAAACTCTCCTCTGACCAATGGCGCTCTTGCTCACCCATGATGGCAAAAGATCTATCAAACCACAGATCAGACGTTACCGAAATGCTTCCCGCGCAAGTATTGGTCCGCTACACACGATTCATGCTCGATACCGCGACCGGCCTCCTCCATCTCGCCTCTCTCGCCTCTTTACTGGCGGGGTTGTTATGCTGGGATGAAAGAATCCGGGGGAGATTTTCTCCCCTGGCAATCTAGGACAAGACCCTGTATCATTCCCCCAACTCGCTGCCGCTAAAATTATGAACAGTTATCAATTGTCTCTTGCCGGACCGATTGGGGTTGCCTAGCCCCCGTTTCACTTTCGGCGCGTCCTCCTGTGAAGTGTGAACGTTACCGTCGCGCGGCTGTCTCGCTACCATCTTGACCGAAGCTACCTAGATAGTACGGTACGGTGCCGCTGTCCGCCGTTTACGGATCTTTCGCAGATCCATACGGACATCAAAATCCGGGCATACATACATACATAGAAAATTAACATATGGCGTAACTTGGCGTCCTCGCCTCTTCCGTAGCCTCGGATCTCCTCCGAATGCCACCACGCAGCCTCGGCCATGACTACCGAATCACCAATGCCATCATGAATCCCAACCCTCATCATGACTTTATTTTACTCCCCCACATGCACCCCTCAGACTCATGCCACTATCCTAGCTAATCGTTTGATCCCGACTTGTTCCGTTAATTTCCTCTGCTTTCCGATACTTACTCGTAACTGAGAACGGCCTCTTTCACCGTCGGTCTGTTCACGGTCAGATAGATCCCTCTTCCGCGGAAAAGTTCACCAGAAACCTCGACCACAGCAAGGGGCCAATTCCTTGAAAACACACGACTTGAGAGTTATCATGCCATTCTCACTTTGACAATGCTATAAGCACACAGACATTTGGGAATGCTTCCATTAACATTCATAGAATATCTGTCACTGCATGTATCATGAATATTTCCACCATTGCCATGCCTCGTAATGATAATACACATCCCCTTGTATCGTCAATGAATAATGTCTAATTGTCAGTGTCCAATACCAGATGCTTTATTCGTCCTATGTAAATAAATGTGGTGATATCTGCAACAGTGTTGAACCCTGGCTTCAAACCCCGGAACGCCTTACGTACATCTAACAGCAGTAACTACAGCATCAACCCCATACCTGCGCCTATACGTACAATATGCCTATTCCTGGGCGCATCCGTCTGCGCCTCTCTTGCAGGTGCATCTCTTTCATTGCACATCCTGGCTATTCATTACCTCGCCTCGTCTTGCCATCTGCAACGAAAGATCCATCAGTTGTCTCCACCATGGTAGTTTATACACGGATAAAGCCACCAAAAAATAAGAAAACGACAACTAAACACGGATAAAAAGGCAAAGGTCCTTTCCGGAAATCCCATACAAGGCCCCCACCCATCAGCGTCTCTTGCAATGTTTTACCAGATGGCCGCTTGGTCGGCGTCAAAGCGAGAAAGCTCACGACCAGCGTCCTCAAGATCTTTCTTAGCTTTCATGCGCATATAAAAGATGGGGCAGTCTTTGCTACTGCAGATAACCTCGCAGTGCATACTGCCCTGACATCGTTGACACTGGGTCCACAGTCGCCCGAAGCGCACCTCGAGGTCTGACACGCGATCAAGCGTCTTCTTGTAAAGCTCTCCAACACGAGGAGCGCAGTTGGCGCAAACCGCTCCCTCAGACTCCTCCTTTCCTGTCAAAGGTTTCTTGCAGCCCATGCATGTCTGCGTCTTCTTGGCAAACTTCATGAGACCTCCAACAGTGGGAGCCGCAACCGAGATGGTTCGCGTGTGGTCTCCCGTCAATAGTGACCGCGCCTTGGTCTCCCCAAGTATGGGCTCAAAGATACGACCAAGTGGCTTGGCTAGCTGGTTGTCCAAGTAGTAGCGCGTATCGATCGGCACGTTATGCTCTAGTACGTAGATGGGATCCTCCGACTTCTCGAAGTTTTTGGCGCCGGCCGCGCCTCGGACCATGACGTAGGCCACTCGGTCACCGAGTCCCGGCGCCGAGCCCGCATCTCGCTTCTTCATCCGCTGCGCCAACTCGACGTGGGCTTGCTTTGCGGCATAATCATCTTTGGTAAGGGCTTTTGTGATGACCAATTTCGACATGTCGACCTTATTTTGCAGCAGATCTGCAATCGTCTCCTTGACGTACCTAGATTAATATTCCGTTAGCATCCCACTTTTTTGCCCCGCGCCACCAGATAACTCCTGGTAACCTTATTCGTATCGGAGCTTGATCGGAGGGTTGACTTACTCTTGTGCACCTTGGACATCTTGATCGATCAAGATCATCCGGAGCACCTTCTCAATCACCGTCTGGACCAAAAGACAGTTGTCACGTCGCACCGTCTCAATACCCTTGGTGTCCATCTTGTCGTACTTTTCTGGCTTCGTCCAGTACAAGCCGGCATATCGCTTCTTGTTGATAAGAAGGTATGGGAAGTACACCTTTTCGAATTCGAGCTTGATCGGTTTGACAAACTTGTCTGACACGTATTTCGACGCTTCTTCACCCAACTTCATAGCTTCTTGTAGGTCCTTGGTACCGAACTTGATCATGACCGAATCGGTATCACCGTAGATAACCTGGGCATCGTGCGAGTACCCATTGGCGATATTGTAGCGCTTTTCAACCTCTTCCTTGGTCTTTTCAATCATCTTTCGACCAAAACTTGTCGTACTGCTGGCAATCTCGAGACAAGGAAGCTTTCCGGTCGTTGCACCCGTCAAACCGTACACGCTATTTGCGCTGATCTTCAAAGCCAGCTGTCGACCGTTCAACACAGCCTTTTTGAAGGGATCTGTCTCAACTGCCAACTCACGCTTGGCTTGTTTTCGGGCCGCAAGCAGTTCCTCGAGAATCTGTGCCAGCAAACCCTTCCGTTGCTTGACTGTGACAAAGGTGTCGCCATTGGGTGTAACGATGTAGTCCTCATCCTTTTTGAGGCTGAAAGCTTCAATTGCCTTCTTGCTCACCAGTGTGGTATAGCAGAGGTTGTGAGCTTGCATAATACTGGGATACAGAGACGCGAAATCCAGAGTGGCAATGGGAACATCGTAGTAACCTCGAGTAGGCTCGATAACTGTAGCTCCCTCGTACTGCTCGTCGGAGGCTTCCGACTTGAGGTTGGGGATGACGAGCTTTTGCTCCAGAGCTTTTCGGAACAGTTGACTGATGAATTTCACCTGTTGACCTCGAGACAATAAGAAGTTAAACGGTACACCTGTGACTCTTGCCATTTCGGTATAGTTTTCTAGACACGAGAGTTTGTCCATCAGCCTCTGTGGAAGATAGGCATCTTTCAGACAGTACAGCGCAAGACGTCTTCGAGATTCGGGTGTGCCGTTAAAAAGTTCTGTGATCATAGTGTGGTGTACATCCTCCTTCTGCTCGCCGAGGAAGTTGGCACATACAGAGTTAAGAGTGTAACTTCTGAGGTGGTGATCACGCTGAATCAACTGCAACAGATCCAATTGCAATCGACCGTTGGTGTTGGTAGCTTTGGTGTCTCGGTTACCCATCTGCTTGCTGGAAAAGTTGGTTTCCTTGGCCTTGGACTGCATGCTGGGAATGCGAGTCCAATACTCAAACCCAGACACCTTGAGATGCTTTGCTCTATCCAGCAAGTATGGGAAATCGAAGTTGGAAATGTTGTAGCCAGTGATGATATCGGGGTCTGTTCTGATGAGGAACTTTTGCCAGTCGCTGAGCATCTTCTCCTCTTTCTCGTACTCGAGAATCTGGGTTGCCACGATGGAACTCGTCTCTTGCAGACAAAACACGTTTCGGACAAATGGCTTCTTCTCTCCATATCGAGTGACAATGTTTGCGATCTGAATAACAGGGTCGTGGTTTGCTTCTGGAAAGATACCCTTGCGACCAGCACACTCGATATCAAAAGACAGAATTCGCAATGGTGCCATTTTGGACCATTCGCCAACTGGCTCGTGGGCGATAAGATCAAGATAACTCACTTCAGCTTCAATCTGGCAGTTAGATTGGCTAAGGTGATCAGGAATGAGTTTGTAGGTTTTTGCTGGAGCTTCTACCCATGACATTCCTCGAACCTATCGAGAGTTAGGACCTTATCGGCCAAAGTTACAGGACTCCTTACCTTGCAGTCAACCATAAACCGCAACAAATATTGGATGTTGTCGAATGTTTGAACTTCGCCATCATTCCTCCACATTCCTTTCCAGTTGGCATTGCCACTTTGGATTGTCGTTCGAACTTTGTTGATAAACTTAGGGTCGGTGACCGTGACCTTCAGGTAGGGCTTTGACTGATTGCCCTGGAATCCGTAAATGTTTTCTCTCATGGCAAAAGCAACTGAGTGAATCGTCGGTTGGTGCTGGGCAACTTGTGTCTCCAAGTACGCTTTGAAAGCTGCACAGTCCTGCGGCTGGAAGTTGACAGGAGCAGGAACGTAGAGGTAGTGCTTGAAGTCGGTAACATGCAGCATAACCGAGTTTCCTGCTTCATTTACACCAAAGAGCTTGACAGTAGCCCTTCCACCGTGTAATGTGCCCTCTTCGGCCTCGATGGACTGGAAGCAGAGACTGTCACGCTCCGGTACAAATTCTACAACGGGTGGCCGATCCCATGCTTGGTCCTTCTCCGTATTGTTTCGTTTCCGGTCAGACAAGTCCTGGCTGAGTTTCTCAAGGACTTCAGATTCGAAGGCACTCTTGGGCTGACTGGATGTCATTTTCGACCGGCGATCGTTCTGAGAGCTAGGAGCCCGCGCGGCAGCGGGTGAAGAGGGAATGGCATCGACTTTGCGCTTTTTCGCAGCAGAGGGGGATGTTGCAATGTTCTGACGAGTATGGCTTTCGCCCAGCACTCGCTTCTGAGAAAGAACTGCGCTGGCCATGGTGACTGACGATGGCAAATGCTGTATAAGTAGTAGAAAAGGAAGGGAAAGAAGCGAATTGACAAAGTCAAGAATCACGTACTCGTACACAGCGAGCACAGTAAAGAGTGATTGATGGCCTTTTGGATGTTTGATTGTTGACGCGAAACGGTTGGAGGGGAGATTCTGGCACAAGAAGTCCCTAACTTGAGATTACAACACGACTTTTGATTGATAGCCACCGCGCAGCGCGACTCAGAAAGCGTGACGTGAATTGCCCCACTTTGTCGTGTAGATGTTCACGTGAATTGGCGTTGTCATGCTGCCTTAGGCATCATCTATTTTGTGCTGCTACTAAGGCATCAACTTCACTTATATGTCAGGAGGGCACGGCAGATCCAATTCAGATACTGATATTTTTGATTATGGAATAGTAGCTAACTAACACATACTTACGAGCATTGAAGGGCTGTTCAGACCAGCTATACAACCACAATCGGTTAATGACAAGGCCGATGTACCGTAAGCTCTCTCTTTTATCCTCTCCGCACGCCTATCATTGAGTCAGCTTCGCCATACAGTAAATTTTGATCATCAACTCCACTCCTAACAAATAGGAATATATTATATATTCAGACATCCATTCTACAAGCATCCGTCATCCCGTTTGGGACATTCAGTTAAGCCATACATAAAAAAGGAATCATCATGAAACACAAAGAGGACGCAAGCTCAAAAAGACTTACTTGTCAAAGACATTCGGAAAAGTATACACAACAAGTCAAGGAAGAATAATCACAAATGAGCAGGCAGAAAGAAGAAGATAAGCAGTGCCATTTATATTACCGCCAAGTTATTCGAGCAAAGCACCTCTCTCCGTCACGCAGCCAACTCTGCGGGGTATCGCATGACTTTGGGTTGCGTTGGTCAAATGACTATAGCCAAGAGCAGCATTCTCATGTAACGGAATCTCCAATCCATGTCTCATATCCATGTCGAGACCCTGCCAGGTTGGGGAAATGCATGATACTCCCCGTACAAAGCGCTGATGGCCAACAGTCAACATTTGATCACATCACTGTTCCGAAAACTACCGATCCAGATGCTGCTGAAACTGTGTACTAAGCACAAGCCAATACTATGCAAGTCGTTGCTTCATCAATAAATACAAAACAAAACAAAAGCCACCGTCCTCCAAAGTGCTGGGTAGCACTTCCAGCCAAGAAGCCATATCAGTTTGTCCATCGACGCCGATGCCATGTGATGTATGAGTTTGCATATTGACCGACATGCCGCTACCTAAAGGCATGCATTACCCTAGTCGATGCCAGGTGCCAATTATATGTCGGCCAGCCGCGAGCCAGGCCAACCCCTTATTCATCCTTTGGCCTTTCGAGATTCTCAAAGGATCCCCACTCGCACCAGTCATTAACGGGCTATCTCAAGTTAGCTTATGTATCATTCATAGCAGTAGCATAAAACTTACAAGACAGTTGAAGTACTTGCACCAGTCACACGTATCGTGGTACTTGTAAAAGTTGTTAACCAGTACAATGAAGACGACGATGATCATGACGAGGAAGCCTGCTCGAACCAACCACCAAACCCACCAAAGTGGTTTGCGTCCCTTAAAGAAACCGACGGGGTTCTTGAAGAAGTGAGGAGGCGTCTCGCCAGTTTGGGGAGAAACAGCTGCATACGAGAGGTCCTGGCCCATTCGTCGTCGCAATGAGTTAGGTGAGTGAAGAATGCAAATACCAAGGCAAATTCCCATCAAGAAGCCACCAATATGAACAAAGTTGTCCAAACCAGGTAGAAGCCCAAGGACAAAGGCGATCACCATGTCAAGGATAACAAAAAGCAGGTCCTTGACAGGATTACGTCTATCCTTCCAAGAGTAGAGAAGATCAAGCAGGACTAGGGCGATGATACCAAAGAGAGCACCGGAGGCACCCACAGATGGCTGTCCAGGCGGCGCATAGTTTCCACCCATGATGTTACCAAAAATTCCAGCGCTCATGTAAACAAGAAGAAATCGGATTGATCCAATGGCCATCTCCATCTCTTTCCCGATGGTAAGCTGCAACAGAAGGTTGAAAATGATGTGAATGAGACCGGCATGCATGAAAATAGCTGTGATGAATCGGTACCACTGGTTAGGCTCAGGGCTCTGGTTGATATCGCCATTGAACTTGGGGTCAGGAACGTCGCCTCCGAAACCGCAGACAACATGGAGAGGGCAAAAGTCCTTGTCCGTTGTGGCATTCGGGCAAAGGAAACCGGGTAAAATGACATCTGGTTTGCTCATGTCCACGTCCTGAATACCCTTCACGTTTCGCATACAGGGAGCATATCGGGCGCCCATGTTGATGAGTAAACCTTGCGATGGTCCAATAAAGACATTGAACTGAGGCTTGATCGCAATGGGAGTTCCAGTCAGTACGCCTGGCTACAAGTTAGCTTGTGAGTTTCCAACCTAATAATTTTCCTTTGACTTACCCATCCTGGCTACTTCTGCAATGAAAACGGCGACCTGGACGACAGAAAATATGTAGACAACCCAGGGAATCCGCTTCTTGTCTGAGCCTATCATGCCTAGCTCACCCAGACGAACCTTGCCCTTCTTATTTCTTTTCGTCGATCGTCCAGGAGCATCATAGATATGATCGTTCATCTCGGGATCGTCATTTTTTGGTGTTCGATCTTGGAGAGGAATGTTCTCCTGGCCATAAGGTCGAGCAGCTCCACCTGGGTAGCTTGTGTCTTGGTAGAGGCCTTGTTGGCCAATATCAGCGGTACTGGAGTCGGGAGTCCGTCCCATGCTCGGGTCTGCCGGATATACGTGATCGTCAAACACGGTGTCGAAGGGAGACTGGCCAGTGTGGCCAGATGGGTGTTGGTTTGGGCTTTGGCCAGAGGGACTACCATACGCGTTGGCCGGGGAATATTGTACATCGTTGGGCGAATAGGAAGTCTGCTTGGTCGGCACGATGTGTGTAGCAGAATCGGCTGGGTAGATGGAGGTATCGGGAGCTGGATAGCTTGACCCGTACGAGTTGGACTCGTATGGAGGCGCTGGTGTTGACTGCGGTGAAGGAGCATCGTGAGAATGGTAGTAGGACGATGCGCCTGGGCCGGCACCATAAGGAGGCTGTTGGCTGCCGCCGTGATAGTAGTCGTGCGAAGCCATGATGGGAAGAGGAAGATCTGATTATCGAGCAACCGACACGAGGTTACGCAGCGGTTGAGGAGTAAGCCGCCAAGCGGCAAAGAAAGGGGACCTCTGCGACAAGATGTTTTAGAGCGGCTGACGAGATAGCGCTACTGATAGAAAAGATGTGATTGTTTATGTATCTGACGAATGGTCTTAAACACCAATATCGAATAAAATGTGTGAATGACAGATGAGTGCTTTGTTGAGTCCAAGTTTGAAGAAGCTGGACCTGAAAAATGTAGCTACCTATGGGTGGCTGGATATTGCCCAGGGACTTGTTTGTTTCAACAACAAGGGTCTGGCCAGCTGGAGAGGTCTTGATTGCGTGGAAGCGCAGGCGTATTAGACTATTGATTGGAGAAAAAGTGCTGACAGCGGGTCCCGGGGTCCGTTAGACCGGTTTAGGTTTATCGCGGAAATGGCAATAAAGAGAGATTGTCTAGTGAGCGAAACTGAGTGAGAATAGGAGAGAAGGACAAAAGAGAAAAATAAGCCGAGAATTCTAAGTTAGTTAGTAGTAGCTGGGAAGCTTTGTTTGAGGTGACAGCCCTATTCCAAAGCTGACTCCCTGAATCCCATCTAACTAATTAGTATATCCATAACAAATGACAAACCATCTCACAGCCTAGGTGACGTATAAGTGCGGCTGTGCTGACAACACAAATCCCTGTCATAAAAGGGCGATCATCGTCTAAAGGTCATTTGTGTGGTGCGTTGGAGAGCTGGTGAGCGGTTTGAGCCTCATTCTACGCTGGTAACGCGCCACACGTTCTTAATTTAGAACGGCGGCTACCTTTGGATCCACCCATTCCATTGATATCGGTTAGTACCTATCATGAGAATGATATCCGACATTCTAGAATTCACTCAACATTCTATTGTATCTGCCCATGTCCATAATCCCGAGTCTAGAGCCGTCGAAGTTCACAAACAGAAAAGTCATATACTCACAACATCACAATCAGTTTGCTACAACCCGTGGTACACATGCCACACCAACACGTCTACAACGTCTTCTTATATACATATCAGTAGGCCTTTTTTACCATCAGTATCGTCTAACATGCTAACCCACATTTCTGCTTCTTTCAATTCTGCACCCCGGTGGCTGGATCTGACATAGAAATCACCCACAGCCACCTCAAAGCTGACGAATACCTCCCGTATTCTATGTACGATGTGGGACTCTTCGTGCACCCATTCTTGCACTATTTTTCAACTGGGTTTGCCCTTTTCGCACGAGAATTTCCGTATTCGCATTTGATCTTCCCACAGGACGCCCCAGCCTAGACAGAAAAGAGTGTTATTGTTGTCGCCCCCAACGCGCTTTGTCAAGGCAATCGCATATGCGTGTCTGAAAGCATAGTAAATACCGCCAAAAGTCCGATGTGGTGAACAGGGACTTTCCCATAAAGTACTGATATTGCCTGGTTCATATGACAGATATGCCGTTCACTTGATGCTGGAGCTCCATGACACTGATGGTTGGCAATCGCCCGAGCATCTAGAGCCTACCAGCCTCTCTCACAATTTTCTCGCCTCAAAGCCTAAACACCTCGTAGTTGATAAGTGAGTTTCTTTCATTCGATTATACAAGTTGTATCATCCTTCGCATATGATGTGAGTCGTCAGTGGGGTATGTTCGTCAATCCCTCCTCGCTGCTCGCTTAGTTGGCTCCTGCTATGATCCTCCTCTGCTTCCGTCGTATAGATAGTATAGTACATTTTATTTCGTACATGCCGCATCTTTGTCTGTTTCTGCGGGCTTGTGATGTTCAACTTCCCCTCAGTGTTATAAAGGTATTTTATTACTTCTTCTCTGTCGGCGAAGCGTCGTCGTTCGAATTCTCGCCGTCCTTCTTGGAGCCCTTCCCCCAGTTACCACTCCAGACATCCGCGATCTGTTCCATTATGATATCACCGATACCCTTGCCTTCCTCAAACTTGTGTTGGTGCTCTTTGGCGCGCTTCTCCCGCCAGTCCTTGTCCTCGCCTCCCATCCACACGTCGTTAAGCGTCTTGGCCACGCCCTTCTTGTCATCTTTCTGCTGCTGCTCCTGCTTCGACTTTTGTGCCGCTTCGCGCTCACGATGTTCCCGGAGCAGTTGCTGAGTGCGCTTTGCACCCTCGGGGAGGTCAGTTCCAACAAGGGAACCCATGCGGTTGCCGAACCGCGCGTAGATCGATGACCCGGTGTACTCGTAGGCAAGTTGGTTTGTGGCGATGGAGAAGGCACCGGCGAGAACGAAGAACCGAAGGTCTACTTTTCGTGGTGGGAGGAGCATCGCGAGGGGCGCAATGACGGCGCCCGCAATCGCAGAGTTGTGGATGAAGGCATTGTGGGGAGGCAACGGAGGTTGCTCTTGGGCTTGATCTTGCGACATTCTAGTTTTGGTCTCGATTTGGTACGATCGATCGACCCGACTTTGATTGTTTGTTCAGAGTAGTAATTCTCTGAAATGCGGTCGACGAGGACAGTCGAATTCGCGAATTCACTTTGGCTGGGAGAATCGAAGATGCGTAGATCCGTTTACAACTTTTTTCCACAGTTTGGTTAGTCACACGATGTGTGATTGGGATATACTTTTTCCACCCGCAAGCCTTGGTGGGGAGCCAGGTATCTGCTTATCGGTTGTTATTACAGGGTAAGTCGATTCGTACCACATCCCAGTCCCAGCCCGTAACAGATTTGGCTTTTGTCGTAAATAATAATAATTGCAAGGAAATTCCATTGATGAATCTAGTGACCATGCTCCAATCAGTTCAGGTTTTGTCTCGCTTTCTCTGGATGTCGGTTGGACATCTGGTTGTCGAATATGATCGCAGTTGGTCTTGTGTACTTGAATGTAACGCCCATTGGGTCGAGTAGGATAGGAAACATTCACACCTTGCTCGAGTTATATCAAGTCAAATGTTGACACGGCTGCAAAGGGTTCCAGTGACACACACGTGTACCTGGATAGTACTGCAATATAATGAATATCACGATTTCAGAAACCAGAGTTTAAAAGTATAGATGGATGGCTTCAGTCCACCTGGTTACTTAGATTGTTTCTTGAGCTAAACCGGACGACCTACGTACTACTATCTAGTCACTTCACCGCCGGAAATAGCTAGATTTAGGGTGAATGGTAAGTTCTTCATTTAGTAGCGGGATTTCTGGAAGATCATCGATTTAGTCTGACGACACTGAGCGGTATCCCTGAACGTGAACCACCCACTACAGTCCTTGGTCCCAACGAGCAGCAGAGGGCACAAATACCAAACCAAAAGAAGCAAGGCAAGGGAACCAAGATAACACAACATGACTCAAGTTTCCAGGTAAAAAAAGAACTCTATGATAATCAACTAATCTTGTCACATTTGCTCGCCAGCCCTGATGTGCTGGTCACCTTTCCACCGGCAGTTGGAGCTTTGAAGAGCGGCTATGAGATTTTAAACGGGGTTTAACAACACGAATTCAGGTCCTCAAGTACCAAATTTGGGTTGATGTCCGTTTTATGCAAATGCCTGGGTTTGCAATTGAATCAATGGTATCGTTTTCAGACCGAGGGATCCGACTGTCCCAGATCAGGATGCAGTGTACTCGCAGCCGCTTTTCACATCAGATCATTGACTACTTCAAGCTTCGATAGAGTACGTAATAATATCAACAAGGGTGATGATAGCTAAGAAGGGTTGGCAGATCAAGTCGTTTCACCATCTTTATCATATCGTTTCTGCCCCCAATGATCAACAGTAGCGCACCCGCCTAACGAGCCAGAAACGGCTGGTGATCATGCACTCAGTTACAGGTACATAATTCAAAGTTTACCAAGAGATTCGGAAGCCAAACCTAATAAGCCATAACAGTTTAGCTACATAGCAAGGGATAAAACGACGTCGCCCATGAAATAATCAATCCCAAGGTAGCCACATACTCCGTACATACTCCGCCATCTGTAGAACCCCCCCTAGTTTCTAGACGCGAATAGCAAGTAAACACACGAACTAAAGCAATTAAAAAAGTGTATATTATGTTGCTGAAATCTAAAAAGTCCACCGTTAAATCATAGAAAAGTTAATGTTCTGCAATTTGACTCACGAATGAACTCTGATTTGACAGAAAGGTTCTTCCGACAGGTCCAAAGAGCCGGAACTAGCGCCGGCATTGCTAACGCCTCTTGTTATACTAGATAGTAACATTAGAATGACTGTGCGTTCATCAAGAGGATGTAATTGTTGAGATATGGAGAAACTCGTCGAGAGTCAGATGCGGACTAGCAGTTGTGCCCAGCCTAATCTGATGTGACAATCCCTTGAATTCAGGGGCCCCTTTTGGTCTAAAAATGAGCATTCTTCTTTTAGTTCAGTTGTCGGTAAAGAGCCAGTAGCATTGACAAGATGCGTGGGACCTAATGATCTAAGTCTGGGTTGAGCTTTAGCCCTGCCACAACTGCCCTAAAGCTTGAGAAGACGGGCTGCTGCTGAGGATTTGCTTTTTTCGATACAAAGATGGAGTGAAGGCTTGCAATCATTACAAGCCTGGTGCTGAGGTCCATTTTGATGTTGTTGAGACCCTGATTGAAAGATTATTGTACTATCTGCTCATCGGGCATCATGTCTTTTATTGTGCTATGAAAGAATGAAATCTTGACATTACTGGACAGTCCTGGTCTTGGCTTATGGGGTACATCAAGTTGAAACAGGTACCTGGAAATGGTATAAGTTGAGTTTCGCTGCTGTTCTGTATCTGGCCGTGATTTGCATTCCTATGGACTGGTGAACCCCTAATCGAACAGGATCAACTTCCAGGAAGAGGTACCTGTTAGCCAGCCACTGCCCTCAAAGTCTCAAGTTTTCTTAGAGAACATTGGATGTTCCTCCCGGGCCGCTATGTATTTTACCTGATAAGATGTTGCACGAGCACGTATGCTCCTATATTGCTTGTGATTACATTATTCTTGAGGCTGCACTTTTTTGCATCAAAAGCTTCAGAGCTTGAATGCTAGCAATTGTCATCATGCATTTGATTTCATGACTCGAAGCTCTGACTCTTTGCAAGTCAATACGCCAACTCCCGTGTTCTCAACACGTAGATACAATACCTATCATTGAAGCTTCCTATACATAGTACGACAGTCCATCTCATTGATTCAAGCCGTTGGTCATTTTCTCGTGTAGTAACTGCTTGCTATTAGAACTATTACTAAGCCGGGACCACCTATATCTCCCGAGACATTGTTTCATGTAGTTTGATCGATGGTGAACACATTACTCCTTACCTCGGTACTGTATAGAGTACTCCCTGGTCAAATGCCATCCCAACTGACTTGCCAAGTCTCTAGAACACTGCCGTTCAAGTCCCGCCACAAAGATTATCATGCGCTATGATAATTCCGAAGTGCTACGGTGACCGTTGCGGTCTGCACGTGGCGCCTCTGCATATCTTTGACGCCAGCTGAAATTAAGACAACTGATTGCCTCCCCCACAACCCGAGACCACGGGGCTCTATTGCCGGATGAGGTTACATTGCCGATTCACTATCTGTCCATATCGTAGCTCAAATTAGCTGGCGGGCAGACGGCTAGGGGTTATGCATGCCACCTCAGTCTAAGGCTGCTCCCTGTCGACTCTTTGACAATAAGTTTGATGGTAACTTAGTACAGTACTTGAGTTTGATGAATGCACAATCGCAAGAAATTTCCTTATATGGTAGTATGGGTAAAACCAAGCCTTTTGACTACACTCAATCCCACAATACATGAAAATGTCAACAACGTTGTTGAGAGGCGAGTAATGACTCTTTAGCGGCTATGCCAGTATCCTGTTCACTCATTCATAAATCGACGATGAAGGATTTTAGTATCCATGTGCAGCTCTGTACATGACTTACAAGTCCAGCTTAGCATGCCATTACTTGACACAGGCGCTTCCAGAAGCACATCACGTTCCTGTGGGCCTCAATTCGACATCCAATTGCATTTGTGACCGCTATTTGGAATGTCCTTACAGATGTCCCTTTCAAA
>JAJJWN010000508.1:0-38678 GCA_021655885.1 Fusarium abutilonis | reverse complement strand
ATCTTTTGGTCTATTGGATTAGTTTTGCACCTTCCCGCTACTCTTACAAGCTGTTAGCGTCTACTCTCCCTTGCTGGTCGTAGTATGTAGAGGCTGTCAATGGACGTTTCTCCAAGATGCATATCGACACCCATGGCGTTATCAGTGTCACCGCATAGATAATTAGTAGCCAGAGAGGGGTCTTCCTGTATCTGAGGACAGGCTCGGGCTTCCTGGGCGGCTTTTGTGGGGAGTTTTTGTCGGTCTTGTTCGTGGGTTCTTGAGACGTAGGGTTAGTTTCTAGATCTGATGGTGAGCTTGAAGGTCACAAAAGTCTTGTTTGGAGAAGTGAAACTGGACTGGCAGACCTTGCATCCTCTTGGGACGACCGCGACCTCGTGGTGTTCATGGTGAGGATGGGCTGCTAACAGAGAAATAACAATAGACTGGGAAAAGATCTAGATATATATTCTATGATTTATAACTAAATCAGCTTGCCTGTTTCAGCTTAAGAGTAACTCAGCCTCGCTGGGGGCGAGGATCCTTTATGCAGTCAACATGGGCTCATTCCTACACTAACTAATTAATGCATGACATTTTTCTGGGGGCTAGCATTCCAGATCTATATATAATTAACCTCGCATTTAGATGAAAATATGTTGAAGTACACTATGTTGTTCAAGCTAATCACTTAAACTTGGCTTATTTACTGTTTATAGTGACAGCTAACTCGAGGCGGTGCACAATTAGAATGCCCTGTGTCCTAGGAACTCATTTTTCAAGAATCTTCCACATTTTTTTTTATGATTTGAGAATGAACGCCCGACAAAATTTCATCAAGAGAGAGGATCTTTCTGGTCATACCCACTTGGCTCTGTACGCTATTTGACGAGAGCAAAGACGGAGCGTCTAGAGAAATGACTCTACCCATACTTGATTCAGTCACTGTATCCTCTGAAATCTGTGACGATTCTTCTTACCGTTTTGTGTCAGCTAATACTCCAGCATGTCCTCCATGTGGTGCTGGAGAGCTTTAGCCGCATCACCGTTAGTGAATCTGGGGTAGCCTGGCCTCTCCACGGAAACGGCTGGCAAACCACGATTAAGGACGGCGGTAAGGGTGGACCATCCCGGTATGTGAGGAAAGCTGTATCATTGTTGGACCTAAGGCCGCTCCATACGGATTGTGAGACTGGGAATTTGAAGGCAACTAAGTGACCTGTTTTTCAATGCCACAGCAATCTTTTGGTAGGCTATAGCAAATAGGTAATAAGTCACAGTTGTGTTAATACGACCCGACATAATCTCAGTGTATTGTTTGTGGTAAAGACAGTTATCCTCGCTGTACATAAATCCATTCCTTTACACCATTTCCTAAATCAATAGTCCGCGGTGATATGGTGATGCTGGCAGCATCCTCCTTTGCCCAAGCCATGTGAGTCTTTAATGGCTACAAACATGGTGCTTTAACAATAGTGGTCGCCGTTCTAAAGGTTCAAGATGTTAGCAATGTTATAGGTCTATTATCGTCCCGAAAACTTACAAAGGTACGGCCAATGGAGAGATCGTTGCTCCTTTCGTAGCCAGCTCTGCCAGTGCCGCATTTGCTATCGATATATCCGTACGCACGAAGAACTGACTGGACTAGATTGCCGTTGATATAGCTGCCGGCTTGTCCACTCTTGTAATCGCAAGCGAAGAAGGTTACACCATTGTGAGTTTTCTAGAATCCGAAGTTAGTTATGATCCCGTTCCCACGCCGTGCTCGGTAAGTAATAGTAGTATCATACCGATAGCTGTCCCTTGAAGTTACCAGAGAGATCGATCAAACCATCAGCGCCCTGCTCAATCCATAACTTAAACCCTTCAGCGCCAGCCCAGGCATCTTCCTTATTGATCTCGAACTCTGGAGCCTCTGGACAGGTAGCTTCTCCAAGGAACTCATCCTGACGGATGCTAAGAGTGGCGGAGTTGGGTCGTGTGGGTTGAGCAGCAGTCAAGGCAGTCAAAGCTGTGATCAAAACTGTCAAGGAATACATGATGATGGTTTGAAGAGTTGGGATAGAAGATGAATGTGTTTGAAGGTAAGAGTGCTTGGTGATGATCAGATTGTAATGATGAGATGTAGAGGAGAATGTTGTGAACTTGATGAAGTGAAGTTGAATCGGTGAGATATCAGAGGCTTTTAATACTTTTTCGAGGCACTTTGTTTTACTTACAACATTCTATGTAAATATGTATATATGTATATATGTACATCACTCATCCGCGTACCTATGTTGAAGAATTACGTGACGTAGAACTTCACCTCTGAACGATTCTACGGCTGAGTTCCAGAGTGCCAAGTAATGACGTCGATGCATCTAATTCCCAACGTATAATCTCTTCTCTAAAGGATACTCCACAGTTTCTCTTCACATAGTTTATCATCCTTCCCGGACTCGGAGGAATTGGTCTAAAGCGGCCCGTGCCAATCATTAACTCAATCAGGTAGATTTTATATGCTTCTTTCGTTGATGCCTAGTGAAAGAAAACAGGGAATGGTGCGGAGAAATCCGCGAAGGATGAAGTTTAAGCATCCTTCATAAACCATCGGCATTTTCCGCCTCTTATTAATGCCAACTTAGTAGAAGAAGCTGAAAAGACTATATGTTAGCAATCTATATGAATGATCAGCACTTTGTTACTGTTTTGCCTCTTGCTAACGTTTAGTAGGAAGGCGCCAAGCATGAGAAGGAAGCCGTACATGATGAGCGGTAGCATCCTACCCATGTAGTTATCGTCATTCTCTGCCGCTGCGCCTCTTCGTGATGCATAACAAGAAACCACAGAGGGTCAATCCTAGCATTTTGTAGAAATGATAAACCCTTTCCTACTGTTCCGCTTTCTTCTGATGCCGAGGAGGAAGCCGCCTTGGTTGGGTTTTAGCAACTCTACGTAAATGATCAGCAGTCTTCTATTGTTTCAACTATCCTGGTGCCTAGGAGGAAGCAGAGAAGGATTAGCTTTAGTATCGCATGTGAATGATCGTCATGTAGGTCGTATTAGCCACCTCAGAGCAAAGCATTGTGCTGTAATGCGCTCTATTTGGTTCTCGAGCCTATGAAGACAGTACGTCAGATCAGATGCGGAGTATTTAGAGGGTATAAATGTCCAATAGGCTATTACACGAAATCGTATACCTTATCACCATTCATCATCACTCATCTGAACATCTTATCATCTTTCCCTCAACGTCACTACAAAACTAGCCATCATGCGTTATACGCCCTTTCTCAGCTGTGCCGTAGCCTTTGTCCTTGGTGCCCAAGGAGTACTCGGCATCAACCACGGCGAAGTTTCTGAGTTCGCTGGCAAGAAAGTTCGCTGGCAGGAGCTTGCTGAGGGCGTCTTCACAGGTGTCCCTGAAGACAAGTGGGATGATAAACGTAAGCCAAACCTATTCGCATGGAGGCAACTCTTGTGCTGACATAACATAGTTCATAAGAGGGCCAACATCGAATTGGATATCGATGAGATCCTCGCAAACGGCACTATCCCCTTGTCTTCTGGTGGCACCGAACTTGGTGTGCGAGACCTTGAAGCGCAGTGTCAAGCCGCCCAGAAATGTGTCATTAAGGGGACCCAATACGTCTTACTTCTGGCTTACAGTGCATGGCTTGGCGCTGCTAATTTTGTCGCCAATGGGAATCTCATGGACTACCTCAACCAGCCATTTTATGCCAACGCTGCCGGTGTTGCTATAGCTGGTATAATCTCTGGCCAGATTAATGAGGCGACCAAGAAGGAATGCAGTTCCGAACCTCCTCAAAGCTCTCAGGCCGATATTATTCGTGCCGCCATCGAGGCTGTCCTTGACAAGAATCCTGAAGCTGAGGAGATTTCAGTTGATGTTCAGGGACCCAGCGGCACGGTTAATATCAAGGTCAGGGCTGGGGCTCCTGGTTCCAATCCTGTTCCATCTTGCCAATAGGAGAAATGTTGCCGTGTAGCCACGGCCGCTTCTAGGAATATGGCGGTTGTGTTTCCTAGGTAGGGTGATACACTTGAACAGTGTTGGGCTATAGTAACCATATATTCCCAAGCGCCTCACAGCTGCTGCTGATGCCTTGGCAGGTATCTTTCAACTCGGCTCATAGATGTAAGAATGAGCTTTTCCATCAGCTATGTATTATTTTTGGAACATTCCTCTACTTGACCCAATAGTGACTCTTTTTCAATGGAGTTTGTTTTATACATATGCTGTTGAGTTGAATCAGACTGGAAACTTTTCAAGCAACAGCAAGACTCTCAGAGGCAGATTGGAATTGTACACTGGTCAAGGGCATATTCGTTCAGCATGACTGATCAAGGTAGATCTCAGCTTTTGACTAAATAGGCTAGTGATGTAGGGCTAGCTTCCAGCATGAATGTAACAGGAACTTAGAACGAGTGAATAAAAATCGACAGCCTCGTGACTAAAGCTATTGATCTGGAAAGTTTTTCGATACCGCGTATTCCAATTCCTTATCGTATTCAAGAAAAAAGCGCCAAAGCAGAAAAACATTCCAAGAGTGAATAGTTGGGGGGTCTAGACTTTATTGAGGCTTAATTTTGGATGTGCACCTCCGCGGTCACAAACCGAGGAGGGCGCTGATACACGAATGCATCACACCTTGATGTGTCAAGTAATGAATAATATACAAAAATACCGGATCGGCCACCAAATTCTTATCAAAGATATCGCCGTGCATGCCTTTGGCCGGCGGCCAGTGATCTACCGTTGCTTTTTCCCTCAACCGGGCGTTTTCTGCTGATAAGGACGTCCTCAAAGCTGGGGTTGACTACCCTTGTCGACCAATTACATTAAGCTTCTTCTTATCATCATCATCATCATGGGGTGGGATCTTATCGTCCAGTCCGGGGATCGCTTATCTATGCCCGTACATGCTTCACTATCTTGAAGCTTGTGAGGATGACAATCATTGTAGCTGTATATATAACAATGGTGGGGAACACAGGAAGTGGCATTTACAGCAGTTGTGATAGACTCTAGGCAAATTGAAGTATCAATTCCTTATAAAAACATCATAATGGCTGGTGGCGGCGGTCCTTCATCTGGTGCTGTCGAGCCTCCTCTGAGCCAAGCTTACGGCTATGGCATCGTCGTTGGCCTTGGATTCCTCTTTGCCCTCGGCATGATCCTCACGACATGGGTCCTTAAAAAATACAACAATGAGCAGCAAACGTCGGAAATGTTCAACACCGCCGGCCGAACGGTCAAATCTGGTCTCGTGGCTTCAGCTGTTGTGTCTAGCTGGACATGGGCTGCCACTCTGCTTCAATCGTCTGGTGTTGCGTATCGATATGGTGTATCCGGCCCTTTCTGGTACGCTTCAGGCGCCACAGTTCAGATCATCTTGTTTGCGACAATCGCTATCGAGTTGAAGAGGAGGGCGCCCAATGCGCACACTTTCCTTGAAGTCATTCGAGCTCGATATGGTCGTGTTACGCATTGCGTGTATATCTGCTTTGGTCTCTTCACCAATATCCTCGTCACGGCCATGTTGTTAACTGGTGGTTCTGCTGTTATTACGTCTCTGACAGGGATGCATACGGCTGCTGCTTGTATCTTACTCCCTTTGGGTGTGATTCTCTACACCATGTTTGGAGGGCAAGTCGAAGTATTCCCATTAACCTGATTTCCACTGACTGGTCCGTAGTATCAAAGCCACTTTCCTCACAGATTATGTCCACACAGTCATCATCCTAGTCATCATCCTCATCTTCGCCCTCACAGCCTACGCAACTGGCACTGAACTTGGGTCACCCTCTGAAGTATACGACGCACTCACCAAAGCTGCAGCTTCGCATCCTGTCGATGGAAACGCCGAAGGCTCGTACCTCACTATGCGATCTCGTGAGGGTATCATATTCTTCGTCATCAATATTGTTGGCAACTTTGGCACAGTCTTTATGGACAACGGCTACTACAACAAAGCCATTGCCGCACATCCAGTCGCTGCCCTTCCCGGATACATCATCGGCGGCTTGTCATGGTTTGCTATTCCTTGGCTTTGCGCGACTACCATGGGTCTCAGTGCCTTGGCTCTGGAGAGCAGCCCGTCATTCCCTACGTATCCTGATCGCATGAACCCTGCTGATGTCTCGGCTGGTCTTGTTCTTCCCTATGCTGCCGTTGGCTTGTTAGGCAAGTCTGGTGCTATTTGCACATTAATTTTGATATTCATGGCAGTGACCTCAGCCTCATCAGCTCAGCTTATCTCCGTGTCGTCGATTTTCACCTATGATGTCTACCAGTAAGCTTCGCATGACCACCCGATAAATACCTAATGCTGATATTTCTAGGACATATATCAACCCACAAGCCTCTGGTAAGAGACTCATTGGCGTTTCACATTCAACTGTCGTTCTATACGGAACTATTATGGCTTGTTTCAGTATCGGTCTCTTTTACGCCGGCATTAGTATGGGTTGGCTCTACCTTTGGATGGGCGTTATGATTTCCGCAGCCGTCATTCCGGCCACTTTGACTCTTCTATGGAGTCGTCAGAACTGGATCGCCGCCGCACTCTCCCCCATCCTTGGTCTTTGCTGTGCCCTCATCGCTTGGACAGTCACTTGTGCCAAGGAATTTGATGGCGTGTTGAGCATCGACAATCTTGGTTCCAACAACCCCATGCTTGCAGGAAACGTCGTTGCGCTTCTCAGCCCTCTGATCTTTGTGCCATTGTTCACATTTGGCTTTGGCGCTGATAGCTACGACTGGGCGTCGATGGCGGCTATCAAGCAAAGCGATGATGTCAATGATTCTACCGGGGATTCCGAAGCGCCTGTTGTGACTAGCTTCGCTGTCGCACCTGAAGAGGATATGGCCAAGCTGAACAAGGCTTCCAAGATTGCAAAGACAATGACGGTTTGTATGACGCTGGCTTTCCTTGTTCTGTGGCCGATGCCCATGTACGGAACATCTTATGTCTTTTCCAAGCCATTCTTCACTGGCTGGGTCACTGTTGGAATCATCTGGCTGTTCTGCAGTACCATCGCAGTTGGTGTGTATCCTCTTTGGGAGGGTCGACATAGTCTTATCCGTGTCACAAAGGGTATACTTGGCAAGGGAGTACCAAGGGTAACCGAGGAGATTCAGGGAAAATCATTGGAGGAAGAAAAGATTGACGACTTCGAAAAGAAGTAGTAAGAATAGTTTTGCGGTGAAAGCAATGGCTCACCAGTATCGGCAGTTGAGCAATTACAATTAAATCTTATGGATCTACAGCCCTTTCGTCTGAGCGTCCGGTTCAACCGAGGCGCGCAGTATTTCACGGACCTCTGATACTATCATTCCATATTGTTTAGTAGAACGTGGAATGGTGCTCCCAGAAGTACATCTACTTTAACGGTGTAAAAGCTTTAGTCTTTTGCCATATTCTACCAGATTATGACAAGAGGCCGTTTAGACTCATATGCGACGACTTACAGCTTATAAATATAATTATTGATGATAAACAGGATTTGAGGATTATCGCAGTATTTAATTAGGAGGCTTGCGAGGTTTGACAAACACCTAAGCTAAATACCTGAATACTGAAGGATATTACACAGCCAAAAATCTTTGAAAAAGATGGCAGATTTGCGAGAGTATAAAAAGCAGCTGACTGAGATAGAGAAAAGCTACAGGATTGCATTGAAAAGGAGCCCAAAGAATTTAGCGCCTTCTTTAAGAACAAAAAGACAATTCTCTTGATAGCTCACGATACCAGTAGCAGCCTTAAAGCTGCTTTGAATGATGGTAAGGTTTGGATGCAAAAGGTAGTCATAGTCCGAGAGAGCAGTATAATCAATAGCTACATATCTAAACCACTGAAAGATCCCCTTGCCTTTAGAGATGATAATATTCCTAACGAGTCAAAAGCCCATGTTTCATTCCAGGGCTACAGGCAGACAGTCTGCTCCCGATTAAACTCGCTTTCCGGTTCCTCGCGTCGCATAGGTATAATCAATAAATCGTAACTTACAAGCTCCCTAGTAAACCCAGTTCTTTTTAACCCTTCCAGATGATCCTGGATTTTGTCTTTGAAACGGAGCTTCATGTATCCGAATGCAAAATTGTCTCCGCTGGGCACTATATCGTCCCACTCCATACCTGGACCTTGAATGATGAATCGCACCTTGTCGACGTCATCAAGATTAGTTGCATTTTGAAATTCTTCCATAGTCATGCGGTTGAATGTGCCGCAATGGTCCCACAGCTTGAAAAGGCCAGGAGCTTTTTGGACACTGTACTTGATCCAGTACTTTGGCCTCGATCGTCTAGTGACAGATTCCCTCGTGGGTCTAGGTAATGGTGGCGGAGGCATCTTATCCTTAGCATCTGCGACTTCTCTGTGGGATGCTGTTGTTGATTCTGTTGATGGACGCGGCTGTTCTATAGACTCTGCTTCCTGGAGAGGTCGTGCGTTGTAGGGATCATTGGTACGGGGCGGGCTTGGCCGAAAATCGGGATCAGCCCTTTCGCTGGGTCCTGGGGAGTTACCGCGAAGGTCTCCATCCACATCAATGGCTGTCGAGTCCACGAAGTCTTGACGCTGAACAGGTCTCCTATTACGACCTGAAGGTATGTCAGGGCTGGTAGTCGGAGGTGTGGTTTCCAGTGTACGTTGGATGAGTTCTTCCGTCATCTGAGCAAGCGGTGCGGTCGGCTCAGACCTTGCTATCTCAATCGATCGACTCGGTCGTGGAGGCGAATCGTGTGGTAAAGCATCGAGTATACCGTCAATAACGCTCTCTGGTGATGATGTCTAGACCAATTAGCAAGTGTCTTTCGAAAAGTCTACTTGGTTTCAATGGTAAGCCTGTAACAAGGCGTCCTGTGAGTAGAGAGGTTGGGTCTCACCTCGGCGCTTGGCCAGCTAGGGCTTAGGGGCACCTGATACGGATCAGGATGATTCATGGTAACGTCTGAACTTTCCGTGGCCTCGCGTGTTTGGCGCCGATGATTAATCGTTTCCCTGAATGCAGAATGGTCACTCGGAGTCGAAGTCTGTGCTAGCGGCCTGGGACAGTATCTGTGTTAGTTTGTAATTGTTGATGTATCTGCAAAGCTTATACTTTTTCTGCTTCACTTTTCGCGAACGTCTTGACTTCGCAAATGACCTTGAAGTTGGTCCCTTCCACTTGTCTTGCTGGTTATGGCGAAAGAAAAGCTGCTTCATGTATTGCTTTATGCTGTCTCGATGTAAGTAGTGAATTTAATGACTATGCGAGAACTATGAAAAGCATAGACGTACCGACGACTATCCGTGGACCATTTTAGTGATTTCACCGACGTTGGACCCCCTTCGTCTGGCCAGAACTCGGCCCCTCTGTCCTCCCGGACCAAGAAAGCATCGGCCATCTTGTCAAGTGCGTCAAGTTGAATAGGGTCTTTCCAATTATAGAGAGAAGATCCATGAAGGCCTTCGGGCGTCTTGTAGCGCTTTCGAAATTCACTGATGGCTTTGCCAAAGGATATACTTTCTGAATCGTGGGGTGTTCCCAAACCGAGCCTCGATCGGAGAATCTGGATACCGGGAATATCCATGATTCTTGTTCTTGCCATCGTGGCGTAGAGCATGTGTAATGCAATAAGTAAGTGAAGAACTTTAAGAGATAATTATTTAGGTCGAGAATGATGGGCGGGTTTTTCAGAAGAATAAATAAGAGCAAAACTATGGAAGAAAAGCACAACCAGGAACGACTTCTGCCTAGTCCATAGATCTGGTCTGCCTTGGCTAGACACCCTGGTCGGTCGTGTTTTAGAAGAGAAAGGCCTATAACTCTAATCGTTCTTGGTTGGTTTTTCTGCATCCATAACGAGGTAATCGGGAAGAACAGATGCGAGCACCCCCAATATATAGTCTACAACTCCAGCTAGAGATTCAAATTTTCCGCTCTCTGAAAACGGTTTTATTGATTGAATTCTACATGTCCATTTTGTATCAATTTATCAATTCTCGGGCCTTCAGAGGAAGTGAGCCTGTGTGTTGTAGGAACCAACAACCAACAACCAACAACCAACACTCCTATCGGCAACGACTATCCTCAAATCCTGCAGGGGGGTATTGACTAATAGGAAGGCATCCTGCCATGAACACTGCCTCTCAACGAAACAAGAGTTGGGTCGTTTCCAAGGATAGGAATTTTGATACTATTTTCAAAGCCCTTGAAATTTTCTAGGCAAACTCCTGAACATATTACGTGGCATCCCAATTGTTTCAGAAGAAAAACTTCATTCTTCGTGAGTTCTTCGGGGGTGGGAAGAGAAACTTCCTCAGCGAATGGAGGTCGGCCGCACCTGACCTAGCGGGAGCCATCTCGTATATGTTAAAAGTGATGATGTTGTCTTGTGTTCAGGGAATTATGTGATTATACTCTTTCTTCGTTGCAGAACAGGTGGGCCGAATCTGGAGCCTGAATTATGAGGCTTTCTCTACGCCACACCACAGCCTCGCCAAGCAACCTGTGCCCTGTCCGTTTTGATAATATACCTAGTCCTAGTCAACTTGTGTTGTATTATTATATTTCACCTTATGACAAAACGTTAAGCTCGGGTTGACTTGCTGCTGATTTCTCGCTATTCCTTTTTTTCCTTTGGCGAATTTGTTTTTGGTGTCCTTGAATCTTCGACTTTGAGATTCTCTTCAACAAAAATATCGTTCATAGCTGTCCCTGAAATGATTAATTGAAACAAGTTCCTCCTTTTTCATTTGAGCTATATCATCGCTGAAGAGCTGAAACAGTTGTGCTTAATACTTCAGCATTGTCCAGGATAGTACAAACTGCATATCAACAGTAAGTGATATGCTGCCAATTTTGACTCAGCAACGTTGACTCACGATCGAGAAATTATTCGTTAGATTCAAGAGTGTGTCGCTACTAGATCATCTATTTACTGCTCACATTCCCAAGGGAATATTGCATTCAACATGCCGAATCAATTGTATCCACTGTCAGATGCTACAAGATGCCACAATTTATTCCCCGTCTATTGGAGAAAGCATGTAACGCCAGATCTTCTGGAAAAGTCTCTGAATCGAGTTTGCCAATGTCTGGAGAAGCGGGGAAACAAGACGGAACAACGTCCCAGTCGAACTGGTTGTCGTCGATAGTCTCCAGGTCTCGTCGGGTGATCGTGTAGCCGTTGACTCTTATGCGTCGGAGAAGTTTCTTGACCCTATTGTTGACCGGCACGGCAGGGGGGCCGAGCGGCTGGGGCCAGATCTACCAGTTGTTGTGTTATAGGATCTGTTCTCGGATGCCTGGTGAGCTGGCGTGCCAACAGGTACAGCAGGGGTACCTGCATTGACCCCAGCCCTGATGCAATACTGGATTGAGGGTCCCACTAACAGTCACTAAAGGTTGGGTTCCGAGATGTCATGAAGCGGTGCCCTAGACAACCGATTCCATAACATCTTGCCAGAAACATCAGATCCCCTTGCGGGTTGCATGATCGATAAATGACTGATGCATTGCTAAGCTAGTCCAGAAAGCACGGGTATGTGTAATTTAGTTCCATGTGCGGAATCGTGCCGTGGTTGTGACAGTGCTGATTAGTCATCGAACTTCCAATCCAGCTCTGCTTTCAACCACATTCGTGTTTGGCATCAGTTAATTGGTCTCACTATGGGATAATGAGGACTTTGTTTGGGACTAAAATAGCTGGGTAACCATTCAATCAGACTATCAAAATTTTCCAAGCCTTTCAATATAAAAGAGTATAGGGAAAATAACTGCTATCTTGATTCAACGAAAGGAAACACTTGCAATGCGCTGATAGTCATTCCACAGGTTGGATTAGAAGCATCAAATAGTGACATCCTCCAGGCACAAGATTATCCTCATACTGAGTGCTGCTTTTTCATGGAGCCTGATTTTGATGCTTGTATAAGTAGACTGCAAACATTGGTTCTTCTTTGCTCATCTTGCGCTGCCTGAACTTCCACAGGTTTCCACCCTTAGGGTCCTTAGGGTCACGCGCTTGTATTGTTGACTCAGTAAACGCGTTGTTTGTGATTTTGGAACGCGGTTTTTGCTTCATTCTCGCTTTGAAGGTTGCCTAGAGCGTGACGCGCTAATGCCTACATGAATCAAATTCTCCCCCGCTCACAGAATTCTCTTCTTCTTCTCCTCAACAACCCACTCTTTGCGCGAAAACGTCCCTTCTTGCAGCGAGGTTATCACCTCAGTGCTCAGGTTATTTGTTTCGATTTCGATAGGCTTCATTCTTATCATCTTTGTGTTCATAGGGGTAAGAATCTGTCTGTGATCTTGGTTTTTCCGCTCCCCTAGAGGCGCATAGTTTTCTCTCCTGGCTTTGTTATTTGAGTGCCGGAACTACTAGTCTTCTCCCTCTTTCTTCATCCCGCCTTTCCTCGGTCGTTGATCTTCCCCATATTTCAGTCGACTTCCTCCAGAATGGCCTGCCGAGAGGCCACCGATAATCAGGGCGAGCAACCCCCATCCACACCTGCTCCCGCGTCAGCTCCTAGTCCAGCCAAGGCTCCCGTAACTCTCGGCAAGGCTTGCGTCCTTCTCCTTGGTGACTCTGACATGCCTTTCGGGGGCAAATCTCTCGGTTTCGATACCGATATCAACACGAACCTCGTTGCTTCCCAGTCGCCTGACGCAAACCCATGGCTCGGTTTCTCAGTTGACTTCCCTCTCTCGCCTGAGAATGAGATCCTGGGCTTCGGCAAGACTCATAGTTGTAAGTTATGACTTCTTTCCGTTTACTTCAAATACTAACTCATTGTTCGCAGTCAGTCGCGACAAAGGAGCTTGCCCGAGACCTACCGACGTCTTGAAGATGAAGGTCAAGTTTCCTCGGGGCCATATCGACATCTCGATCAAGGTACTCGACGAGGAGCGACGCACCAAGTTTCCTGCTCTCAATGGAGGCATGTCAGAAGTCCAAGTCCATATCCGAGATGGTGCCTGCGTCGACGTTGAGGGTTTTGGCATTCCATTTAGCAACCCCGGTCACCCAGCTGATGCTTGGCTGCGATCACCTTCCTCGGCTCCCGTCGTTGATGGCATGACTCTGCTCGATATCTTCCAGCAGACTCATTTCAAGTTTGTTGCCTGGGTTCCATCCAATGTCGTGCTGGACAAGTGGAACATTACCAACCTTGCGGAAAGCTTCGTCTATCCATATGGCGACCTCCACCAGTATGATCTGAAAAGATATATGGCTGAGGTGCATAATCACAAGGGCCCTGCTTTCCTGCCTGCTTGGAACTTTCACGACGACAACTCTCACCTTGCCGCGGTCACTCAGTCTGTGATCCAGGACATCATGTGGCTCAACGAGGAGGCGAACACTATACTCATCACCGAGCGGCCAGGTTACTTCGTGAAGAAGGAGGTGACTCTCAACCAGTCCCGAAGTCGCTATGCTATCTTGAAAATGGGTCCAACTTTTTGGGACCAGTTTCAGCACCCTTGGAGTCGTTTGTCTGCCAACTTCCCTGCCAAACTGGTCATGCGCGACTCCCAGACTCGGGATGACCGCGAGCTTACAAAATGGCCTGCGCGCTTTGTCGATCACCCTGAGACGCTTGCTGCCCTCAAAGAGCATGCTTTGCAAGAACACGATCTTGTTTTGCAGGTGCTGAAGCCCAGTTCTGACGATGGTAGGGAGTACAGCAGCCGTCACGATGCCGACATTGCCTTCACCGAGGATCCAGCGCGATAGCATCGTGTTTCTATCTTTTTTGATCTCCAGCTCGACGAGGTTGCTCGCAAGGTCGATGCAGTCTGCAAGTTTAGCCCTTCTGCCGATCCCGAGCCGCGCAAACCCCAGGCCATGATGGATCTCAAAATGGCGCTTCACCGAGATCTCATGCGTGGCCAAGGCTTCTGGAAGACTATGATCCATGGCGCCAACAGCACTGGCTCCCGCGAGGATGGCATGGAGAAAACCAGTCTCGAAGATTCTTGGAAACCCATGGACACCCTCCCCCGCGTCAATCTCCTCAAAGGCCTCAACGAGGAGTGGATTGACGCTCTCATGATGGAAGCCCTCGAGCCCGATCGCAAGCGCTTCCGCCAGTACTTGAGCGAAAGTCCCCTGGGTCTTGGTGTTATCACAGCCGTAAGTCATCACCGTTTGCAAGCTACGAACAAAACCAACGATGCAATTATAGGGTCCAGGATTCGGAAAGACGACAGCTGTTGCTGTCGTCACGGTCGGTATGGCGGCGAGTCTCGGCAAGGTCTTCGCCAGTGGCCCTACCCATGTCTCCGTGGATAACCTTGCTGCCCGCATCCAAGCTGTGTCTGCTCGTGTTACCGCGAGGTTCAACGAGGGCAAGTTATTTGGCAACCGCAGGCATCGGCAACTTGTTGTTCGTGGCTTCAAGCTGCGCGAGGAGTTAAGTGCTTTCAAGACACTGCTGCAGGTGCCTGACGCTGGTGACGATGCCGCACCTCGTGGTATTTGGGGCGTCAAGTCAAAGTGGAAGCTTCACCTCTCGGCTGCCTACTGGCTTCTCGTCTCCTTGGGCTCCAGCGCTGTCCGATCATTCCATGATGACGATAGCGAGGCAATTCACGGATTGCGCCAATCGTTCCTAGAGAGCGGCGACCTGGCTCGCCTACGTGATCTGATCGACAAGAAGATCACCTGGGAAGAGTACGTCAACAGCGGCAAGACAGTACCTAACGAGAAGTTCGAGAAGCTTCTTTCCGATATCGTCGAGACTGCCGATATCCTCTGCACTCTTCCTGCCCTCGCTGCCAATGAGTTCCATCTTACTTCTTGGAGGTCTAAGAAGGCCCAGGGTATCATTGTCGACGAGGCAGCCAACATGAACCGGCCTGACCTCTGCTCCATCTGGGGCAATACTCTCCTCCCTTGCGTGCTTGCTGGCGACGATAAGCAACTGGCCCCTGTCGTCATGACACTCATAGAGACAGACGGTGAGGGTAGGGCTCTCAACAGACTGGGGGCTGAAGGCAGGATCTCGCCTCTGGAGTTCATCAAGGCGTTTGGCTGGCCAATCTACCGGCTGCGAACACAGCTCCGTATGGCCGTTGGACAATTTGAGCTTTGCCGGACCACGGTCTACGCTGACGTCGAGTCAACCTACGGTCCGGGCACCCAGGCCGATCTCCCCGCCCACAGCATCGGGCAAGTCTTCGAGGCATATGTCCAAGCCAATTTCAAGGACGTCAAGCCTCCCGCTGCTGGCACGCTTATGCCCCTGTTCGTCCACTGCAAGGGTACCGTCTGTTTCGTCGATCCGGTGACGAAGTCGAAGACCAACCCCAGGCAGATTAAGCTTGCCCTCCAATTCCTCTGCGACTTCGTCAAGGCCAAGAACATCGACCCCGCCAAGATTCTTGTCCTGTCTCCCTACACCGCCATGGTCGAGGCTATCGAGCACACACGCAAGAGGCCCGCATACGACGCTATCAAGAACATGCGACCGGCCTCGACAATTGACTCGATTCAAGGTCAGGAAGGAGACATGGTCGCATTGATCTGCGGCACGACACAGGCGCGTGGCCCTGGGTTCACGGCAGACGAGCGTCGCCTCAACGTCTCGCTGAGCCGTCACAAGAGCGCCCTTGTCATCTTCGGCGACATGCACGTCTGCGGTCAGGTATCGGCCAAGGGCAGGGACAAGAAAGGCAAGTCCAAGAAGGAGGACGAAAAGATCGTGTTCTACACCCCCGAAGGTGAGAGGAAGTTCGCCAGGCCTACAATGCTTCGCGATGTGCACAGGATGTTGTTCGATGCCGGCCGGTGGACAAGCATGGAGGCAGAGAAGGATGAAGGCAAGGCCAAGGCCAAGGGCAAGGCCAAGGAGGAGAAGAATAATGACGGCCAGGGTAAGAAGTAGGCCCCGAGATTTAGCGGCTATGATAGTGAAATGAAGACCCTCCGCTCTGACAACCCATTCTTGCTATAAGCACTTGTCCAATGTGAATGTTTTCTAATTTGCTGTGTCCTGTTCCTGAACACCTTGACATCCTATTCATCGACTGACTCTGACCCCAAAGCGACGAAGAAGGTTCAGATGAAGATGCCAAGTAGGAAACTGGCGCAGTAGCTTGTAATCCATTGATTCTTCTAGCTATGGCTGCTGGTGTTGGACATGTTGCCAAGAAACAAAAAAAAATGTGAACACCATGAACCTAGCCTCGGCGAGGAACATCCCCCCCCCTCCAGCTGAGCGTAGCGCTGGTAACTCGCTACCCAGAAAGAAAGCAGTCCTCGCCACATCATCAAGATATCAGTCACCACGAGCCGACAATTACTACTCCTCCGACAGCTCACAATATCCTGTCCCCCCGTTCCACACCTCAGCAGAGACGCTTGACCTCGAAAGCAGGCACCGGCCTTGGAACAAATATGGGCTCAGGAAGACAATATACTCTTCAATTCATTCGAGATTGTGGAGAAGATCGTCGTCACCATGAATCTGTAGACTAATGAGGGCCCGAAACCTTTTCTGGAGGTAGGTAAAAAAACGTGCGAGGGACATATGTAAAAAGGCCAACGTATCAAAACTCCGTACGGTCGGCCATCGTGTTTGTGTGTGCTAGGCACCCGCAGATCGGATGCAGTAAGATGCCTTTGTCGTCGAAGCAATCAAGCGAATGGCTGCTCTAGAGAGATCAATTAGATGAGTGAACATTTTGGAAACAATGATCAACCGCAGATTTCATCTAGCGATGGAAGCGCAAGGTGGCGGGCGATAGAGTGTTTGGTTGAGAATTGCCGCAGTCATTGCTAGCCGCATCATCGTCTCCCGTCTCCATCGTCTCCATCATGTCTGTCATAGTTATCGTTTCCGTTGTATTTATTTTACTTGTCTTAATCCTCACCATGGCGCTCATCGGAATCAGAATCGTCATCGTCATTGTCCTGAGTCTTCGTTAGCGTACGGCTTCGTGAAGAGAAACCAGACTGTGTGAGAGTACGTGACTGGGTGCCAGGACCCTGAGCCGACAAGAACTGTCGACCTCCATAGGTTGAGCTAGGCAAATTACCAGCACCTTCCCCTCAGAAAACAGGGCGCCAAGGGTGATTACCGGGAGTGTGTCATCAGGAGCGTGTCCACTAGGGCCAGAAGGACCTTGCCGGGAGGGCGATGGTCCAGAGCCAAAAGGACTACCTTTTTGACCGTGGTACGAAAGAGCCCGTTGTGGGTCATTGTAGCTTTAAGGGTATTCAGGCTGCGCGTAGCCGGGCGGAGGATGATTGTATTCGGGTTGGCCGTGCGGGCTACCGAAGCTTGCATGATGAGGGCTTTCCGGATGGCAGTCTGGGCCGGCCAATGGGGGATAGTCGGATGGAGATCCATGGTCACGAAAGCCAGTATGGGGGCGCAGTAGCCACTAGGAGACAGAAAGTCAGCTCCGTAGTGGCTAATATGTCTGTAATGAACTATGCCAACCTGAGGAGCCGGTGCTCCTTGAGAATCAAAGGTAGGAGGCTGATGCAGAGAGAGCTGGGGAGGAGTAATCCACTGGGTACGAGTCACGCTGGGCTGTTGAGGACTGGGGTCTAGCTGTGACGGCAGCCGAGTAGGCACATGAGTTGGGGTGTCTTGAAGATTATTTCTTCCATCATTAGCTTGAGTTCAAGACGGAAAACGGGAAGGATGGACTGAGCGTTGAAGTTCGACGGCAGCCTTGGAAGGCTGACATACAAGCGGAGTAGCAAAGGTATCCTCAGAGTCTTGTCCAATCTCCAAATCATTGAGACTATCTCGTATCTCAGAAATTTCCTGCCAGAAGAACTAATTCTACTAGAAGAAATTGGCACAAAGAAAGTTAGACTTGGCTGTCCAGAATACGTTCTGCACATACTGATTTAAGTTGGCGGAAAGAAGGCTATGTATCGAGAGTGGTTCGGGAAGACGCTGGTGTACTACCCACCCAATAGAAAAAGTTTTGATTAAAGATAAAGATCATCCACAATGTGCTATATTGAATGTCCTGATTATCTGGCGGTTGCGTGATATTGAGGTCGTCCGCCTAGCACTTTGACTGTTGATAACCGAGGAGGACGTTTGGCGATGGGGGAGGAAAAAGCTGAGTTGTTTCGCGGGAACGAGATTTGCCTTGGCAACGTGTTTGTGGCTACGAAGCAAACGCAGTCAATACCAATAGGCTGGATGATTATTACACTTAACGGTAGGTAAATATAATATCTGCCGGCCCCTGCCAGCTGTCGCCAGTGATAGCCTGTAATTAATCGCTCTAGCTTCTTTTCGTTTGAGGCATATCCTCTCGCTGCCCTGATATTTATTTCCCTCTATTAAAGACGATACATGGTGGCAAAGTCCCACTTCATGCCGTAAGAACTGCGTTGTGGTGTAGTGTAGTGTTGATAATGATGGCGTGTGTTAATAACATAACTAACCAACATGATATGAGTAATCCAAAGAGAACCGCGCTTATGATACGAAACTCGTTATATGGCTTAGTTTTAATAATCCAAATTATCCCTGAATTTTATAGGTAAATATCTTAAGCTAATACGCTTTTCCTTTATTTAATGCCAAATATCGCATAAACTAACCACCCATATTCTATTATTAAACCTTATCTAACCTCTTCTCTTTATTAACTCGATCCTTGGTTTCTTTCTAGCATCAAAATGCGTCAAGGAGTCGGTCCCCCGGCCTTGTAATAAGTCCGTATTTGGCAAGCCAGTGTTGTATTCCATGAGGGTTGAGTTCCAGGACAAGGGAATCCCAACACCCAGCAAGTGATTCAAGACTCTAGATGTTCGAGTTGTAACGCGCCAATGGCGAACACCTTCATCGCTTGATATCTTGCAATGGTAAACACAGTGGAGTCGCTGATGCCTACATGATCCCTGTTCTCCTATCACACTTCCTCGCTAGGTCTCGTACTAACTATGTCGTTCTACACGACATTCTCAAGTTGTTACCATGTGCAGGTGGTCAGTCTCTCCCGGGTATCGCTAGTTTTCCAATGCAGCTTCCTACACTCAACGAAGAAGTAACGAAGCATCTTCCGCTATTGGACATAAGAGAAACCCGAATACCTTTTCAACGCCGAACAGCTAGCTACCAAGACCGCAGCCCGGAAACGAGAACTCCAAGTCGCCCAGCAAACCGACCCCGACTAGCAACTCAACGACGTGACACAGACTGACCAAGTGCTTTCAACCATTCGCTTCTTCGATCCCGAAGCCCTGTTAAAAGCTTTTCTGAACTGCATCGCGGTCTCGAGTATTTTATCGACAATTCAAAGATGCTCTTCCACGTCCCTTATTGAAGATCGTCTATCCAAACCGCCTTGGGTTGTTATGCATAAATCCAATACACTTATCCAAAGGATGAAGATTTAAAGCTTAGGTAGTCAGCCTATCTTTCCCAGTGATTTTGTGTACTACTTTTGCGATTCGGGTGACGATGTTGGTCCCGATGACAACGACACTTGTTTCTGTCAGGTGCTCGATGACTCTCAGTACGGCCAAGCTCACATGGGCCGTTTCGCTGGGGTTGGCCATTGGCATCGCGAAAGTGACGAGCATCTGAACTTGGATAAGAGTGAGGTAGGCTTGCAAATTCAGGAGAACGTCGCGTGTGATGTCATTGACAGTGTGCGCCTTGAACTCATGGTTCTTGATGCTCTGCAAAGACAGATTCGAGACAACCGCATCAAGTCGATGCCAGGCGAAAGATTATTCATGGATTTCTGGATCGATCATATTCTCGAGAACAACATCGCTAGAGTGGCAAATGACTCCATGGACTGGGACCAATGTGAAGGTCATTCAGATCCGTACCAACCACCGGGTGAGAACGCTAGCAAGCACAGCGAAGTCAGATGATGATGTGACTCAGTATAGGCTCTCATCTCAGGGGCGGTGGTCGATTATCATTCCCGAATTCTTGCGAGACTGGTTACCTGAGAAACATGTCGACGACTTCTTCTACCGAGCAGTGGCTGATTGTATTAGGATGAAGGAAACCTTCACTACATCTCGTGGTCCTGTTGAATACATTGTCAGCTATTTCACCCAGTTTGCGCCGAAGAATATTGTACTTATGCTTGAGCAGTCACTGTTCGGTCGGGTATAACTCGAGATGACTGTTCTCGAATGTCGGCATATAGCGTGGATGGCGGTTTGTCTTGCTATTATTGCCCTCAAGAATAATCCCAGTATTAGAAAGAGTGCGGTACCTCCTGCTTTGTCGCAAACCGAAACAGGCGACATGGCTGGTGCATCGACGATGGCCGACAACGGCAGTGAAGACGTTTCAATGAACGATCTCGGCGCAGACGATGTTGAGTCATGGATAGACTCTCCTGACAGATTTTCTCGCAGCATATCAGCTTCCTATACATCTCGAAATGGTTCACAAGTCCCTGATATTGGGACCACGTCATCTAGCCTCCCAGCTTGCACCGAATACATATGGAACGCTGCTCAGCGACCAGATGCGTATCTCAAGACACATTGGAATGATAGCTAGCTATTATAGGGCGTCAGTTAATCTGTTCTCCTTGGTGAGAAGGAGCATCGGCAAGTGTAGAATTGTCTGCATATAATCGTCAAGGACTAACTGTTTCATGATTTTAGGGTGGCTAGGGCGGACGAGGACCATATCATCCCTGTTTTCAAGGGCCGCCTACCCGCGGGTAAGATGGCTCGGATCTGATACCTTGCGTCGACAGGTAGGCCCGGGTCGCCTTATCCCGAGGCTGAAAGAGAACTTGGCATTCGAAACCGCGATATAGCTAACTCTTTCAAAACACTTCTCCACAAGGTTTTTGTTCGTGATTGCCATATTCAACAGACCCTTTCAAGGAGCCCAGACCTCACCTAGGGTGTCAAGCGTGCCAGCTGGAGGATAAAGTGAGATGTATAGTCTGTTTTCGCTCGCATTCCACCTCGCAGATGGGTTGTCATCTCGTAGTTCATCAAAGATTTATCTCTGCCTGTCATGCTCGAGTGATAGCCATGTTCATCCTTCAGGGCTCATCGACTAAGCGTAGTCTTATGGGTGGTGTGCTCAGTCCTTCATGAACTGCGCCTTGTTAGGTTCAGTGGCGTGAGCACGACCCCGGGAAGTCAACAATGCGAGATTGTAGGCGGAATGGCCTCTCGAGGACGGCAGGGTTTTGAACATCGGGCTTGAGCTTGTCGAGGTACTATTTCGGAGATTAGACGAGTTGGGCGCTATGCACAGAAATGAGAGAGGTGCACCTTTGGTCTTGATAATAAGAAACTTTATTCTTTATAAGTTCTTTAAGGGTAGGAAGAGAAGCTTCCTTAGCAAATAGAGGTTAGCTATACCTGACCTAATAAAAGCTATTTTATAAAATGTAAGGTTATTTGGCAGGGCTCCTGTAAGAGACCTACGCAGCCGAGGCGCCTTATATACTGATNNCACCTTCCCAATGCTCTTACAGTTAATTCTTAAACTAGAGAAAGTATATAACACTAGATCTTCGAGAAAAGTCTTTAAATTAAGCTTACTAATATCTAGAGAAGCGGGGAAATAAGACGGAATAACATTATCTTCAATCTTATAACCAAGCTTATCTCATAAGCACAAACCCAGTTACGCAAGGATCCTTTCCCATCAGACCATATCAGGCAGGTAAATAACTCGCCGATCCCCCACCTCATTCTGCCAAGACGGCTTTTGTATTGACCAGCTTCCCAACATGGTTACAACAGCCTGCCCAGGCATGGCATGACGACTTCCAAGGTAGCTATCCCGAGCTTGAGCTCGTAAGCTTCGTCGCTGACCGACTTAACGGTGACTAGGAAAGGAAGCTCATCCGCGCGAGTAAGCAAACCGCCAAGTTGTGATAGCAATCTGGACAAATCAAGAGAGACTCCGTGAGCTTGGAACTTGGCAGGATTGGTCTTTTGAGTTGCTGTAATGGATTCAGCTGGTCATCCACGCAATGGCACCATGGTTTGACTGCATGGTAACATGACATGGTAGGAACTGCAGGATCAGCACGATGGTGTAGCGGTGCTATCTGCATTTATACCCGTCATTCCCCAGCTCTTCCATGATTACCCCTCAGCGGAACTTCGGATGCTATTGTGGAACGCAATTGACATCTAACACAACATGCGCGTCCAACAGCTCCCAGTACTCGCAGCTCTTGCTACCGGCGTATCTGGCTGTGCGCGTGATCTGGTCTTGTCAGCCCGCCATACCCATCGCCAGCCACTCGTCAAGCGTAACGACAATTGGCCTCCAGTCCTGACAGAACAAGAAACAATTCTAGTCAACGCATTCGACAATTCGTCCATTGACCGATGGTCTGACTACTATGGACACCAGAACAAGTTAGCTGGCTTTGGTAAAGAGGCTGCACAATGGACTGCAGACCGCTGGAGTGAGAACGGCGTTGAATCGCATCTTGCTGAGTACCATGTATTTCTCAGATACCCGGTCAGCGCGTCTCTGTACTTTACCGGTCCCAATGGCACGACCACTCCTGTGAATATTAGAGAAGAGGTTCTTCCCGAAGACGACGTGACTGGTCGTGACGAAATTTCGCAGCAGACCTGGTTGGGCTACTCGCCTACTGGCAATGCTTCCGCCGAATATGTTTACGCTGGGTGAGAGAGTGGCCTATGTCTTGATTATATCTTTACTAATGCCCGTCATTAGTCTAGGCTCCATTGATGATTTCGAGAGACTTGTCGAGCTTGGCGTCGAAATCGAAGGCAAGATCGCTCTTATCAAGTATGGTGGCTTGTTCCGTGGACTCAAGGTCAAGAATGCCCAAGATCATGGTGCAATTGGTGCCGTGCTGTTCCTTGACCCTGGCAGTGATGGAAACATTACCGTTGCAAACGGCTACGAGGCTTATCCAAGTACGAGACCCCAATGTTCAAGAAGAAGAATAAGAGTTTTGCTAACGAGTTCTCAGATGGACCGGCCAGAAATCCCACCGCCGTCCAGAAGGGCTCAACACTCTTCCTTTCCACCGCTCCCGGTGACCCTACAACTCCCGGCTACCCATCGAAGGAAGACTCACCACGAGCTGATATCTCTCACGTAATTGCCAAGATCCCCGCCCTTCCCATTTCTTACTCGGCTGCTGAGCCTCTGCTGAGGGCTCTTAACGGCCACGGTCAATCCGCAGAGCAGGTCAACCGCACTTCGTGGACAGGCGGTCTGGATGTGGAATACAGCAGTGGTCCTGCTCCAGGCGTAAAGCTTTCTCTGAGCACCGTCTCTCGCGACTCAATCGAGCCAGTACATAACGTCATTGGTGTTATCAACGGCACTAATGCTGATGAAACTATCATCATTGGCAACCATAGAGACACATGGATGGTGGTAAGTAGATGCCTCACTCGATGAAGGTTGTGTTACTGATCGTTCTAGGGTGGTAATGGAGATCCCAACTCTGGCTCTGCCATTCTTGTTGAGCTTGCTCGTGCTTTCAAGAAACTCACCGACGCAGGCTGGAAGCCCAAGCGTAATATCGTCCTTGCTTCTTGGGACGCTGAAGAATGGGGTATCATTGGCTCTACCGAATGGGTTGAGGAGCACGTCAACTGGCTTACGGACACGGCAGTTACATATCTCAACATTGATGTGGCTGTGAGCGGTCCCAGACCCAATCTCGGTGCATCACCCGAGCTTTCGACTTTCGCCACCGAGACACTCAAGAAGGTTGTTCACCCCAACTTTGGCGGGTTCAACATCTCGCTCTATGAAGCCTGGTATGAAGCCAGTGGCGGTGACGTTGAGGTGCTTGGTTCAGGTTCAGACTACACCGCGTTCTTCCACCGAGGTATCGGATCCCTTGATACTGGAAGCAGTGGAGGTGCCAATGATCCTATTTGGCATTATCATTCTAATTACGATAGCCACTTCTGGATGTCGACCTTTGGAGACCCTGGTTTCAACGTTCATGTCTCACAGGGCCAGTTCCTTAGTCTCCTGGCATACCACCTGTCCACGGACGACATTCTTCCCTTTGATACCCAAAACTACGCCAAGGAGCTTCGAGCTTACTACGATGATCTGGTTGAATTTATCGAAGGTTATGATGCAGACCTTGACCTTTCCGAACTCGACGAAGCCATCACGCAATTCAAGAACAGCGCAGACGACGTCAAGGCTCTAGAGAACCTTGCACGAGAGCGCGATGACGATGTCCTCAAGACTGTTGTCAACCACAAGTACCGTGATTTCCAGCGCGGTTTTATTTCTCAGGGTGGTCTACCGGACCGCGAGTTCTATAAGCATGTTGTGAACGCCCCTGGTCTGGACACTGGCTACGCCGCTGTTACTTTCCCTGGCATCACTGAGGGAGTCCAATATGCCAAGGACGGAAACTTTTCTGTGGCTGAGGAGTGGGTGAGCAAGACTGCTCGTGGAATCGTAGTTGCCGCGAACATCCTCAAGGCCTAAGTGGTGGTGTAAAGGTTTGGGGATGGCTTTACTTCAAGTCTCTCTTTCATACATCTTATGATGTTATGTTGATGATAATGATGGTGTTTGTATATCATTTCGGTGGCGATTTGGCTGGTGTCTGAGGCCCATTTCTGCAAGAAGGTCTCATGGACGTGGGTGGTAGTAAAGAGATGAAGAAAACATTTGAGTTGATGAATCAAATCTGAGCCCCGTCGCAGCAAGAACCTCATTTGATTTCTGTTACTTGATAGAAGAAAGCTACAGCAATGTCGTTCATAATGACTCGAAATTCAGATATCGCTTTGATGTCTTGTCATAGCTTACTGGAACCAGTGTCTTGGTCGACGGATACTTCTGCCAGAATTCGCCGTAGCAATTGTAGTTTTCGGCCTGGTGTATTGGATGGTGTAGCCAGCAATGATGCTTGGAAGACATGAAAATCATGCACGCTGTCCCCTTGTTTGCTTTTATAAGAGACATGTCTCACCTCCATTCACCCCAGCATTCCGAACAACACCCAAGCTGTAATCGCTCTGGCATTGCATTTCAGTCTCCACGTTATCTATCGATGGCTTAAGTTTGCCGAGAGAACAGTTGCATACTGTAAGTAGCAAGAACAGCACGCATCATGTATGCCTTTCCAATCCTATCGCTGCCATTCATATCATAGTATGCTTAATCATTGTGCTTAAGACAGAAGCTTAATTTAATGATTCTCCAGTAAGACCCCGATAATTGCTTTCACTTAACCTATATACAGCAACTCATTAAACTTTCTATTGAATAGATTGTTTACTTTATTTCATCCAATTATCTGTGCCATTCGTCGGTTAATGGGCATACTAGAAACACTTATATTAGCTCTCTGAATTGTAATCAGAGCGAGATACCTGGATCTAGTCATTGAGGGAATTTGTGCTTTGGATAACAGATGCTGATCAGATGTAACATGACGTACTTAGCTTAGGCCTTGCCGATCTTTCTGTCCGTCAGACATTTCCATTGACGATAATGCTTCATTTTCTCACTTACGTCAAGGTCATGAGTCATTAGAGAATAAAAGAGAGGTCTTACACTAGATGAACTCAAAATAATGCCAAGAACAACATATTGTGGACTCTTGTTCTGAAGAAGGTAATCGAAAGGAATGGTGTTGGAAACCTCAGATGTTACCCCAAACTTCGGAAGCTACGGATGAGCCATGTTTGACAGGACAAGGGTATTTCTTGGCATAAAGCTTGATAAATCTTGGCACCAACATCAGGAATAAGCCTCGTTCCATGATGCTCCAGACCTCACGACGATAGCACCTCTCGATGTTGCATCCTTTCGACCGTAGCCCCGGGTTTGTCAATAACCTTTGCCTCTTGGCTGAATATCGTAATGATCGCGACATTAGAGCTGACGACGTCGGGACAAATACAACCCAAGACGGACTAGATCATCCAGAAAAACGTGGGAGATTTGTCTGCAATCTAAACAGGCTGCAGCCCCCCAGGACAAGATTTGGCCATGTGGATATCAAGCCAAAGGCTTGGTAAACTTAACTTGATGAGCCCGACTACGTAGATGACTTTTAAGCATAGCCACCAACCTTAGATTGGCGTATTTTAGAATCGTGTACCCCGGAAAATCTGAATGAGCTTGGACTCAGTCGTAACCTTTTCTTGTTTGAGTAGTGACCCCGACGCTATTCAGACCAGCACTACTGCACTGTTTCTGAATCGGACTTGTAAGTCCGATGATAAGTCCGCCTATCAGTTGATGATGCCAGGTTGGTGGTAAACAGATAGAAAGTGTGGTGCTGATGTATGTAACACACAACACATGGGGAGGGAACCATCACAGCAAGCAAATCCTTGTCACTTGACACCTCCTCCGTCGTTCCGGCACTGGAATGTAATCTCACTGGACATTTAGCCCTCCATTTTCGTGATCAACGGGAACAACCAACATTTTGGAAGCATCTATGTAGCACGGATGCCACGGGACATTACAGGGCTTGAGCACAGACATCCAGCAGAACATTTGGAGCCCATAATCGTCCGTATCCTGTCAAATCAAGGAACATAATCATCATCCACCTGATATGGGGTACAGGCCATCAAATTAATGGGTTACACTCGGACAAACGATCCCTCCATGGCTGTGCTAACTCGGGGTTTCCCTACCCCGAGACAAGTTGGTGATTGGCATTCTACCCCTAGTCCTCCAACCAAAGCCGAGACTGGGGCTCAAAAGCTTTTCCATCCTCTCCCCATACTCAGCCTTTGGAGCTTCCCAGAACCGGCTAGATCGCAGATCTTACACCTCTTTGACTACCCTCCACCGCTTCCCCCACAGGTGATGAGATGTGGGAGGCTTGCATCTGCGGGCGTTTACGTATCGTTTTCATGGAAAGTCTGTTGAGAGAATGAGGGGAAAAGGTGAACCTTGGAGGAAAACATAAGGTTTCGATTCCCCGAGTGGCCATGGCTTGGGTGATCTGTGTTGAGCGCGAGTCTCTGGCCTTTTCCCTACATTTATATTGTCTATCACCCTTACCTTGATTATTCTGCACTTCTCCTGGACTTACACGCGTTTCATTCTCCGTCATGACGACCGACAGCAGCGTCACGCCGCCTAATGAGCCAGAGAAGGCCACTCACCAAGACATCGAAAATGTGGATGCTCTAAAGAGCAAGCCTATTGAGGGCATCGAAGCTGAGCGCGCTGCTCTTCTAGCACAGCTCCCCGACCCTGATGCAGGCAAGAGTGAAGAAGAGCGCAAAGAAATCGTAAGTGCATCCAGAGTGAGACGCCAATAACCCTTCCACTGACTGTTACCCCAGGATAGAAAGCTCATGTGGAAAGTCGACCTGTGGCTTATCCCTTGGCTATCCCTCCTTTACCTCCTCTCGTTCCTTGACCGAACAAATATCGGCAATGCCCGCCTCGCTGGTATGGAGCCCGACCTGGATATGGGACCGCGTGACTACAACATGGCCCTCACTATCTTCTTCATTAGCTACGCGCTGGCTGAGCCCGTTACAAACGGTCTTCTTAAGCGTTTGACACCCCGCATCTTCTTTACAGGCATCATCATTGCATGGGGCGCTGTAATGACGCTCATGGGACTGTGCACAAATTACTCAGGTCTTTTGGCTGCTCGATTCTTCCTCGGTATTGCGGAAGCTGGCCTCTACCCGGGAGTTAACTATTATCTGGGAAACTGGTACAAGAGTAATGAAATTGGTGCCAGAGCTGCAATCTTCTTCAGTGCCGCCGCTCTCGCTGGTTCCTTTGGTGGACTTTTGGCTGCGGCTATATCAGAGATGGACGGCATTGGTGGCAGGCCCGGTTGGGCGTGGATCTTTATCCTCGAAGGTCTCGCTACCGTCTTTGTGGGTGCCTTCTGTTGGTGGATGGTCTTCGACTGGCCCGATACAGCACGTTTTCTCTCCCCCGATGACCGTATCCGCGTTCAGCGCCGTCTCATCATGGATCGTCAGGGAAGGACTGCTGAGAACTTTGACAAGCGCCATATCTGGGCCGCCATCAAGGACTGGAAGACGTATGGATACATGGTTATCTACATGGGCAGCCTGATGCCGCTTTACGCCTTTTCGCTCTTCTTGCCAACAATCTTGCGCGGTATGGGACATACTGGTACTCGCGCGCAGCTACTCTCGGTTCCTCCATATGCTTGCGCTGCGGTGATGACTATTGTTGTCGGTTTTGTGGGTGACCGCACCAAGTGGAGAGGATACTGCAACATAGCCACTGTCATTGTTGGCATTGTCGGCTTCGTCATGTTGATAGCTTCTGCATCGCCAAACGTGCAGTACGGTGCCGTCTTCCTAGGTGCAATGGGTAAGTTTCAGTTCTGTGTACTTGAACCATCTACTAATATACTACAGGTATCTACCCAACTGTCTCCAATACCGTGTCTTGGGTCAACAATAACATCGAAGGGTCCTTGAAGCGCGCTATCGTTCTAGGAATGGTCGTCGGCTGGGGAAATCTCAACGGTGTTGTCTCGTCAAACATCTACCTCGAGAGTCAGTCTCCCCGCTACTGGACTGGCCACGGCATGGTTCTTGCCTACCAGGTTCTCTTCCTCTTGTGTGGCTCCATCTTTATGCATGTTGCTCTTCGCATGGAGAACCGTGCTCGTGCTGCAGGCAAGTTGGATGCCAAGTACGCTGCTATGACGGATGAGCAGAGGTGGATCAGTGGTGATGTGCGTCCTGACTTTAGATATACCCTTTGAGTATTCGGGGCATGTTGATCTCTAGAAGGAACGTTTAGAACGCTGTGGAGGCATGAGATGCTTATACATGTGTTTTAGTTTGTTTATATTATAGAGGTTTGAATGGACGTGTATTTTGAACCTGTGTTGGTGTATTGAAAGGCCTATCTGAGGAGTTGATCTGGCTGATAGCTGTCTTGTCTATGCTTAGATGAAGTTATATAGCTGTATCACAAAGCCCGAACTAACTACATCCTACGTATATACGCATCGCTTAACAGCTAAAGAATATTAAAAGATCTTATTTCCTCTAGTCCCCTTTCCTTCCACTCACCTCGATCGAACACACAGTGCTCCATCCCAGTTTGGATAACAATTGATCTAGCTGGTTATCAGGCTGACCAGATGATGCAAGTTTCTCAATTCGTGATGTGCGTCACGATAGCCGAATTAATCTGAGAGCAGTTTCAATATGGATCTTATATCGATTTGCATCTAGAATAAGCTCAGCTATTCAGAGTATTACACAGCTGCAATGTCTTAGGCCATAATACTTTAAACGTGAAGAAGCTGTGCTGCTCGTTATTGATGGAAGTAATTACTTCTTACGTACGAATACGGCGAATCTACGCACCACTATAGCGTAGTCTAAGCCTGCAAGCTCAAAGCTCGAGAAGTCGAGAAATCGAGAAATCGAATGGCATGAAATATGATCCTTAGTCGTTGGTGATATTCACCCGACTCAGTGCCCATGCCTGAGTAGCGAGGGATTCAGAAGCCGTGAAGGACAGACAGAAAGAAGGAGTAAGATCGATTCACAATATGCTAGACCTTTCATACTGTATTCAAGTTCATTCATAACGGTGCATCAGGGCAAGTTCAAGTTTGGAAACAGGAAGTGAGGCACAATTAAAGACTGATTTAACAATTTGCTCAAGATATATAATTGTCGTCAGAAATTGGTAATCCCCCAATAGTGTTTTTAAAGGCATCAATATCGCACCTTTAATTGTGACCAAAAGGTACAGTGAGGCTAATATAACAACTCTTGGCATGAGCGGACAAGACCTAAAACGTATCCGATCAGTCTTACCTTTCTTTGTCTACACTTTTCTGAATTCTTTAGACACATCGATCTATTAATAGCTAACCCATGAACACTTGTCATGTCGTGTCGCTGTTTGTAAGATTTATAGCGTCTCAATAGATGGATCTGACACATGCGTCATTTGAGTGCATAAAAACAGATTCGTATAGTGTGAATCATTCCATACAAAAGCCTTCGGAGCCAACTTAACTTAAACATGACACAAGATGTTTTCTGATGTCTCGTGATGAAGAAAAGGCCACGTTCAGTCCTTGTAGCATGGTTTCACTATGGCCATCATCGCTAGACACTTTCTTCTTTAAGCAAGAAATGGTAACACAAATTCACGACTGTGACACCATATGCATCGACAATAATCGATGACTTGTAGAATGGCATTTACTGCTAACCAAAACTCTGCCTGTGTGTGGACTATGTACCTGTCGACACCTCTTCGCCGCAGAAGCATGTTAAACTCGCTCAGATCACCGTCAACCTTACGCAGCCTAGCCTTCCATTCTCTACGAGTCTTGTTCTCCTACTTCCAGATCTACATCCATAATGAAGTCCTCTCTCATACTCATGAGCCTTATCCGTCACGCTGCCGAGACTGTTGCTGCGGGCGCGAGACAGAGACAGCCTCGTCATGTTGAGTCTCCCCCACCATTTCGTGAGTGTAACTGAACGCATCTGGTAGGAAATGGTGCCTAAAAAGCTGGCTGGTCTACTTTGATGCTGGCAGATTGAAACTTTGGATGAGTTGCGTTTGACTAATGATATCGTTACAGCGGATGGGTACGATATTTCAGGTATGAGAGGCAGTCAGCGAGGGAACAAGCATGCGTGCCTGAACAGGATTTGCGAGGACTAAATTAAGTAAGACTGTTAGACTTTGAGACAAGGAACAGTTTTTAGGAAATCGAGGACGGCTACATGGGTTCCAACTTTTTGAACCGTCCTTGGCTAAGGGTAGTTGTCTACCATACCACCAAGGACCCTACATCGCACAGAGATATCTCTTTTGCTAAGAAAGGAACAAGTGCTTGTGCCATTTCTTTCAATATTATCTATTCAGACTATGATTACTTTTATTGTTCGTCCTGCGTTTCTCGATAATCCGAAACTCCACCACGAAATGCTAGCTTAAACAAATAGGTATTTGTTTTCCCACTGTGAACTCGGTCATACTTACTTCCAAAGCGCATCCAAAGTGGTAGATTTAATTTCTCGGGAATCCAAAAGATTTGGTTGCATAATCCCTTTAGTCAGGTGGGTGATTAGAGGCTCCTGGCGTGAAGGATATCCGTTCGTAACCGTTCAATGCCAAGGTTCAGATGGACATCTCTGGAGGCACGGCAGTGTTCTTCATCGGTTCCATCGACCGAAGGGTCTCCATAAACCAACAAGGGAATTAGATGGGCTTCTAGCGTTATGCAGGTCTGCAAAAGAAACCCAACCCCTGTCTTTACCCCCACGAGCCAAGTCCGGGTCCGCCGTAACAACCCATCAACTGCCGCTAAGTCCAAGACATCCAGTTGTGATAAGATCCAGATGACACTAGAACAAGTTCACGGTGCCTTTCCCGGTAACTAGAAGCTTGTATGGTCATGTAGAAGTGCCTGGTCTGGTGAGGTGTGACCCATGTGGATCTGGCTTGGTTCCCAAAACAACATCGGGATATCCTCCCGTGGGTGATCGAGACCTCCATCCGAACGCCTCAAACTGGAAGAGATAACCAAGCCAACCTCTATGACGGCCTGATTAGCTACAAGATACGGTATCAAGCTATGGCCATGTGATGCTTACCCCGCTCCCCAGACTCCCCGCGTCGTTGTCGAGGGTATCGGTTGCGGTGCCGATAAGTGTGTGATGTAAGACACGAAGGGGTATGAAAGGGGGATGGCCTCAAAGTCAAATAGATGAAATATCTATCAATGCTTCGGCTGAACCTCAAGTTGTTGTATCCAAGTCAAGAGTCAATTGCCTGCCCGTCTCTTGAACACAATTAGCACGCCTGACATGACAACCACGCTCTCGGGCAACATCACCTCCACTGGTTCACGGGCAGCCCGGAACTTGACTCTCAAGCTCCAGGCCTCTGGGCCTAGAGTGCGAAGAGAAAGCATTGTCCCTCTTGTTCGCTACTCATCCACGGCCACCAATGCTGCCGCTGCACTTGAAGCGACACGTACAAACACGCCTCCCGTCAAGGGTGCCGAGACACCTCTGTCAGAACTCCCACCTCTCGTCCTCTGGCGATCTCTCTTCATCAACGCTGTATCTTCAAGACCGTGGCTTCTCGTCCCCTCCCTCCACCTTCTGAAGAAGCTCTCACACAATGGGAACACCTACCTCTTCAATGTCGACCGCAACCCAGTACTGCGGTCGATTCTTAAACATACCTTCTACAATCAGTTCTGCGCTGGCGAAACACCGGCCGAGACGCAGGCTACTATGAAGCAGTTGCAGGATATGGGCTTTAAGGGTACAATTCTCACATTCGCCAAAGAAACGGTCTTCGATTCCAATACGGGCAGTGAGCTTGGTCTTGGCGTTGATACCTCATCTAAGAGCGAGGCTCAATGGTGTGAGGGCATTGCAGCTTGGCGAGACGGGACACTCAAGACAGTAGAGCTACTCCGCGAGGGTGACCAATTGGCCGTCAAGTAAGTCTATGTTTATATCCAGGTTCATTTACCAAGGCATGGATTAACGGCTTTTTCTCAGGGTTACTGGTGCTGGACCTAGCGTCTGCGAAGCCCTGGCCAACTGCGCTGAGCTACCCAAGCAATTCATCGAAGCCTGCCATGAGATATCGCAAAAGTGCAAGGACCGCGGCGCGTATATCTTGATCGACGCTGAATCCCAGCATTACCAAAGGGGCATCTTCCGTCTCGGCATGGATCTCCAGCGCAGGTACAATAGCGATGGCAAAGTCGTTCTTTATAACACATACCAGGCCTACCTCAAGAGCACGGTTGATACACTCACTCAGCACCTCCAGATTGCCTCGGACGAAAAGTTCACGCTCGGTATTAAAGTCGTTCGCGGCGCGTATATGGCTTCTGACCCAAGATCTCTGATTCACGACACCAAGCAAGACACAGACGATTGCTACAACAGAATCGCACAGGGTATTCTCCGACGAGAATTCGGTGACTTTGGCAGCTCTAAGCCCTTCCCTTCAGCAATGCTACTCCTCGCCAGCCACAACAAAGAATCCCTTGTCAAAGCCCACGAAACGCACCAGCAACTCACCAAGGCGGGTCTCCCGACGGTACCAGTCAAGTTTGCACAGCTGCACGGAATGTCTGACGAGGTTAGCTTCGGTCTACTCAAGCTAAAGAACGACGCGGGGGTGGCTCCCGAGGTTTACAAGTGCACTACGTGGGGAAGCTTGGCGGAGTGCATGGCTTATCTTACGAGACGAGGTATAGAGAATAGAGATGCGGCTTCGAGAACGTTGGATGAGTACACGGCTTTGAAGAATGAGGCTTGGAGACGGGTTGCTTTTTGGAAATGAGCGTGTATTGTACAAAAGCATTGTTGTGTTGTTGTTTGATGAATCATTAATACGTTATTAGTTGGTTAAAACTAAATTGGATATAATCTGAACATACAACTTTTCTGATATTATTCCAGTGCTTGAATCATTGACTTCTTTTTCTTTTTTCTTGGAGCAAATCAATGCTTCTAAAACCCGTTCTTCTGAAATTCTAGAAAGCTCTTAGCACCACTCTCAGTACCTTATGTTGATAGTGCATCTATAGTCACAGCTTGGGTACAAGGACCACCCATATTCTCATAGTCGCCAACAGCATTGATCCCTCCCATCTCGATCGTAATCTCAGGCTAAAACAAAGCGTCGACTCGTGATATGATTAGAGTGCAGCAGTGGCGTTGATGGCCCGGCAAGGGTCCCGTAGCCCTATCACCCATTCCATTCATCACTGACTGCGGAGGTTGATCTGCCTCTTCCCCACGTTTATCTGCCTACAGTAGCCGTCATTACTATCGGTAGCCCTCCCGTTGACAGGTCTTATCGTGCCCCTCACCTATTGTCACATTGAACACTCACTGATAGCCTTTCATCTGCACGACTTGCAAAAAGCTTCCATTCAGAGTTTGGTCTATTTCCTCACCTCACTGTTTTTCTTCCTCACCAATTGTCGGTCGATTTTCCTTATCTTCGATCAGATACGACACACAAGTCCCCCGTTGCAATTAGCCAGCCGTTTTCTGTACAACCGACGAAATCAGCCATGACCATGCCGAACCTTAGCAATGCCACCCTCACCATCCTGGGAACAGGTACGATACTCAGTACCCGGTACATCATACATCCTAACATACCATTATAGGAAACATCACAAAACCTATCGTGAAGAATCTTCTCCCTGCTATCAAAGATGGCAACACAGAACTGCCCTTCACCAAAGTCATAGCCTGCGTACGATCAGAAGCCTCTCAGAAGAAACTCACAGAGGAATTCTCAGATTATAGCAACATTCTGACCGTCTCTCGTGGTGAAAATGTCAAGGCCGTCCAGCAAGGCGATGTTATCATTTTGGGGGTTGACCCTGCTGATATCGTGGCCGTACTCACCGAGAATGGCATGCGTGCTGCTCTTGCCGACAAGTTACTCATCAGCGTGGCCGCAGGCTGGACAAAGGAGAAGATTGAATCTACCGTTTATGGCAGCGAATCCACCACACATAACAGCCCTGGCCGGGCGGTGGTGATTCGGACTCTTCCCAACATCGCTTGCATGGTTTCTGAGGGTCTTATTGCCATTGAAAACTCCCCTTCCGAGCCTGCAGTTCCAAAGGAATATCTTGATTTAACAAAAACTCTCTTCAATACCATCGGCCAGACTGTTGAAACTCACCCACGACTCATGAACGCTACCACAGCTGTGGGAGGTTCCACGCCTGCTTTCTGGGCCATTATCTGCGACGCCTTCATCGATGCAGCTGTTGCTGTTGGCGTTCCTCGGGCTGATGCTCAAACGATGATCTACCAGTCCATGAAGGGGTCTGCAGCGATGCTTCAGAGTGGTTTGCAGCCGGGTGATCTGAGAGATCAAGGAACTTCACCTGAGGGTTGTACGATAGGAGGAATCATGGTTTTGGAAGAAGCTGGAATTCGTGGTCATCTTGGACGTGCCTTGCGTGAAGCTGTTACTACGGCTCGACTGATGGAGACTACTACTCATGTTAACGATACACGGCCTACATCGTAGATTTATGTCAAAACTTTGAATAGAAACTTTTTTTTTCTTTTGTCTCTTAATCTCTTATAAGCTATATACATTTTGATCATAAAGCATTACAAATTGTAAAGTAATAAGTGCTAACTCCAGTTTTACTCTCCATCTACATTCTGTATTCCACAATTAATCTCTTCTAGAACTTCTCAAACAAGTTGTGCAATCGTGACCGTGTCTCCATATTAGCAACACATCCAATCCCAAACGCCGGAATGATTCTTAAAGAGCGCACTACCGTCGCCGAAGCCAAGTCCCTTCGTATCTGCGCTGACCTTTCTACCCACGGCACACCACGCGGCCGGGCATACAGGTCTAATCCGAGCAGGTGCACCGGCGTAGCTGCAAATTGTGAAAAGATAGGCACTGTCAACTGCGAGATGATAGCCTTGGAATGTGGATTGGAAGACAAACTATCCGGAATAAGACTCGAAAGCCAAGGTGCCATTGTGAAAGATCCAAAGATCGTGATAGCATCTCTCATAAGAAATGTAGCGGTAGCGGCCTTTGGCATCCCAGTTTGAATAGCTGGAGCCATCTTTTTCGTTGGCGTGGTAGATGCACTGAACATTTGAGCGAAGCGCACATCCTTGAGAACACCAAGTGGCACATTGACAATCATTGTGTTGAAAAAGGTTATTGTGCCCACGGCAGCCTTGTGAAACTCATGGGCCAGTGTGTCTGATGAGTTTGAGGTTGCGTATGTTGCGGCATAGAGGGCCCATACGTATCCGAACGCACGGCTGAAGATGAAACCAGCTGGGTTGTTGAGGGCACACAGACTGTGAAGCTTCATGCCGTAGGCGAGAGGTCTATTGAAAGAGACTTTTTCAACCATTGACCTATGGTTTTGTTAGCCTGATGGTGTTGTAAGATGTGTGATATTGCTTACTGATCAATGATTGTGATGACTGGTGTGATTAACGTTGCTGAGATTGCAGCAGCTGCTACATCGCCAAATAGAGGTTTCCATAGATGGCTGCGGTAGAAGGTATTTTCAGTGAGAGTTTGTTGTTTCTCCATTTTATATGATAGATTAAATGAATTCAAGAGAATGAGTGAGAGGTCTGGAGATTGTCAGTTCGAGGTAGTGTAGCAGATTCCGGACTTGGTCTGAGCAATACACTAAACTACTACATTCCAGAAAGAAAGGTGACCGGGCGTCAAAGATTGTCATCAAACCAGCACTAACATCAAACATTATTTGCATACGGTTTCTCTCGGCTCCTCTCCCTCGTCATTCCGCATGAAGTGTAAGTGCAAGTGATACTATCACCCGGCCAAAACGACAACGGATCCCCACCCCGAAGGAAAACGCGGAGAAGCATGATAGAACAGAAACACGATAAAATTGAGATACCGGACCACCTCCCGGCAGATGAAATCTACCAAATGCGGCTCTTCAAACGTCCCCGCGGGGTTAAGATAGTGCCTTCAACGTCGGATCAGCCCCCGATGGAGTGGCCAAACCAAGCTGTGAGGGGTAACAATCCATCAGAGCTTCACATTCCATCGGTAGGGCCATCCGACCATGGCCTGCAGCAACTGTCACGTCAAGCGGGCATAAGAAAGCGATTCGCAGCCTCAAAGTTGAAGAATACCTTTCTTTCTTCTCCAGGCGTCAACAGTATAAGCATCGTTACATCAAAAGACTTGCTTTAATCACTAAACCTCATACACACACACATACAATGGCCTCTTCAGTTCGAGCCTTGACATCAAAGGGACGTTTGACTCCTCTTTGCAGAGTCCGTTCATCTGCGCCCACAACCTCTCTTCAGAAGCGCGGTAATGCCACGACTGTTCCCTTTAGACTACCTGCTGCTCGCAATGAGCCCAACGTAGGTCCAAACTCATCTCCAACTAACACGATCTCATAGTTGTAGCTGACATGACATAGCCCACATACACAAAAAACTCACCAGAGCGTGCCAAGGTAGAGGCTGCTCTCAAGAAACTCCGCTCTCAACTCCCGCTCAAGAGCGAGATCATCTTCAACGGTGTCTCCCAAAAGATCCACGCCAATGAAGATCAAGTCCTCCCTGCAGAGCACGCCACTACATTCACAAACTACCCTCTAGCCACCAAGGAGCAGGTCAACGCCGCTATTGAATCCGCCCTCAAGGCCAAGAAGGACTGGGAGAACACCCCCTTTGTTGACCGGGCAGCCATCTTCCAGCGCGCCGCTGAGCTCGCTACGACAAAGTATCGCTATGAGCTCATCGCCTCTACTATGCTTGGTCAGGGAAAGAATGTCTGGCAGGGCGAGATTGACGCTGCGGCTGAGCTGGCTGACTTCTTCCGTTTGGCGGGTCATTATGCTGCTGAGATTATGGGTAAGCAGCCTGATCGTGGTACAGACGGTATCTGGTCTCGTGTCGACTACCGACCTCTTGAAGGTTTCATCTACGCAGTTTCGCCTTTCAACTTTACCGCTATCGGTGGTAATCTGATTGCTCCCGCCATTCTGGGCAACGTTGTCCTCTGGAAGCCATCGCAGTACAACATCCACCCCAGCACCATCATCTACAAGATCCTCCTGGAAGCTGGTCTTCCCAACGATGTCATTCAATTCGTCCCTGGCGACGCCGCCGAGATCACAGAGACCGTCCTCGCCCACCGCGAATTCGCCGGTCTCAATTTTGTCGGCTCTTCTGATGTTTTCCGCTCCATCTACGGCAAGATCGGTCAGGGTATTGCTGAGAAGCGATACCGCGATTTCCCCCGCGTCGTCGGCGAGACATCTGGCAAGAACTTCCACCTTGTGCATCCATCTGCCGATATTCCCAACGTCGTCAACCACACAATCCGAGGAGCCTTTGAGTACCAGGGCCAAAAGTGCTCAGCTACCTCTCGCGCTTACGTCCCCGAATCTCGCGCTGATGAGTTCTTCTCTCTTCTGCAGCAGAAGATAAAGGATATCACCATTGGTAGCCCCGATAAGGACTTTGAGGCGTTCATGGGTCCCGTCATCCATGGCCGATCCTTTGAGAAGATCAAGACCATCATTGACGAGAGCAACAAGGATCCTCAGGTCAAGACCATTGCTGGTGGCGAATACGACGGCTCCGTTGGCTACTTTGTCAAGCCTACCGTGTACAAGGTCGACTCCCCCAACCACCGTCTCTTCAACGAGGAGATATTTGGACCTGTCCTAGCTGTCCACGTCTACAAGGATTCTGAATTCACTCCTCTTCTCAAGAACATCGACCAGAACGGCGGCGGCCTTGCCCTGACCGGAGCTGTCTTTGCTCAGGACCGAGCTGCTCTCCGTGAGGCTGAAAACACACTCCGCTACTCCGCTGGAAACTTCTATCTTAGTAGGTCCATCCAGAATAAGCACTTTGAGGTACAGATTACTAACTAGCCACAGACTGCAAGACGACTGCCGCTCTCATTGGCCAGCAATCCTTCGGTGGTGCCCGAAGTTCGGGTACCAATGACCGAGCTGGCAGCCCCGATATGCTCCGACGTTTTGTGTCTCCTCGCCTTATCAAGGAGGAATTCTTTGAGCAGACTGAGTTCCTATACCCTTCCAACAAGCAATAGATTTAGCACACGGCATAGCATGTAGAACTGTACAAAAGCTCGGAATTTTATTTAATAAAAGTTGTACCATGATAAAGAATATGTATCCCCTTGAGCATACGTGCCAACTATAGTGAAATTATAATCCTATCATTT
>JAJJWN010000506.1:0-21051 GCA_021655885.1 Fusarium abutilonis | reverse complement strand
TACCTACCTACCTACCTACTTCACTCCCGCTTTAAACAACACCCACCTTCCGACCAACGGACTCCAGTTTGTCGCATGATATAAAGGGGACGTTCTAATCTTCTACCTCTCAACATTTCATTCTTGTCGGTCCTGCTACAACCTACCAATGGATCATCAGGAGTCATTGCTCCTCACCGCTTGGCGGTGGTGCAGTGAGTTTGCTGCAGAGCACAACATCTCGTATGCCATGTCCTCCTTCATCAGCCCATTGATTGATTGTCCTTGCTCAACAAGCTAACTTTGCTCTTTGCAGACAATCCACGCTCTCCGCTGTAGGAACAGTTGCTGCAATTGTCCTCGCAACGATACTCTTTCGCCTCACAAACGCTATCGCCGCAGCCTCTGTCTCAGCAGCCACCGGCCGTCCTCGTAAATACACAGTCCCCGAGCCCAAGGTCCCCGAGCCTCACTCCACCGTCGACGTTCCTTCGATTAAGCTCTCCGGCAGCTCGGCCGTTCAGTGTTACGCCCCTGCAACGGGCCAGTTCCTCGGCCATGTGAACCCCTCCACGCCCGCTGCCATCGACCGCGCCGTCGCTGCTGCGGCCTCTGCGCAAAAGACGTGGGCAGAGACCTCCTTTGAGGAACGTCGCGCTGTGCTGCGCTCATTGCTGCAGCATGTTCTCGACAATGCTGAGGAGATTGTAAAGATTGCTTGTCTCGATAGTGGAAAGACAATGGTGGACGCCCAGCTGGGCGAGATTCTCGTTACGGCTGAGAAGCTCAAATGGACGCTGACCCATGGAGAAGAGGCGTTGCGGCCCTCGCGTCGTCCTACAAACTTTCTCATGATGTATAAGCGCAACACTGTTCACTATGAGCCCCTTGGTGTTGTCGCTGCTCTGGTCAGTTGGAACTATCCCTTCCACAACTTTATCGGCCCCGTCATCAGCGCCCTCTTCTCCGGTAACGGTATTCTTGTCAAGGTTTCTGAGCAGACGGCCTGGTCTAGCCAGTACTTCACCAACATTGCTCGCGGTGCCCTCATTGCCCACGGACACGATCCCCAGCTTGTTCAGACTGTCGTATGCTGGCCTCAAACTGCAGGTCATCTCACTTCTCACCCTGGTATTAGCCACATCACTTTTATCGGTTCGCAAGCTGTCGCTCATCACGTCGCTGCCAGCGCGGCAAAGACTCTTACTCCTGTTGTTGCTGAGCTTGGTGGCAAGGATCCCTTCATTGTTCTCGACTCTGCTTCTCGTGATCTCAAGCGCATTGCTGAAGTTATCCTCCGTGGAACTTTCCAAGCTGCTGGTCAGAACTGTATCGGTATCGAGCGAGTTATCGCTCCTAGCGCAATCCACGACAAGCTTGTTGAGATGCTCGCTCCCCGTGTCAACGCCTTGCGCCTGGGTCCTGAAGCTGATGTTGGTGCCATGATCTCCGACGCCTCCTTCGATCGTCTCGAGGAGCTCATCGCTGAGGCTGTCTCCCAAGGTGCGCGTCTCCTTGCTGGCGGCAAACGCTACAATCACCCTGATTATCCCAACGGCCACTACTTCCAACCTACATTCCTCGCCGATGTGACACCCGACATGCGCATTGCACAAAACGAGTGCTTCGCTCCCGTCCTCACCCTCCTCCGCGCAAAGTCTTCCTCCCCTGAGGATATCCTCTCCATCGCCAATGCCCCCAACTTTGGTCTCGGCGCCTCTGTCCACGGTTCCGAGCGTGATCCTAACCTACAGCCCATCGTCAAGGGTCTACGCGCTGGTATGGTTGCGATCAATGACTTTGCCGTCTACTATGCTGTCCAGCTCCCCTTTGGTGGTGTTGGCGGTTCAGGCTATGGCCGCTTTGCAGGTGAAGAGGGTCTTCGTGGACTGTGCAATGCAAAGGCCATCTGCGAAGACCGCTTCGGCTGGCTGGGTATTCGAACCGGCATTCCTCCTCCTGTACAGTATCCTATCAAGAGCCAGCCTGACAGCTGGAAGTTTACCCACGGCATTGTGGAGTTGGGCTATGGAGCGCCTGTGCGGAAGCTCAAGGGCCTTGGCAAGATTCTCAAGAACATGTAAACTAGATACTAGACATTTTCTGGTATTTGAAAGAGAGGGAGGCACAGCGGTTGGGAGTGGTCAAATCATTTTGTATGACCCTTGAGCTCGTAAGACTGGCTCGTAATTATCATGTCAGAAGGGGGTAAACACATGATTTGCATGAGCTATGAGCAGAACCAAAAAGTTCAAATAATGCCGGTTACTTCCTTTGAATATTTTCACCGTGACTTGCTCTCGTTACACTCTTCGACCGCTCACTTGCCACGTCAAGATAAAGATCCCACTGTCTGATATCGCACATCAGCTTGGAACATGAAATCTTAATCAACCTATCAGGTTAAGCAAGTATCGCTCAAGTAAGCCTCCATTCTTCAGTCAAAACTTGTCGGTGAATTTGGCCAGTCCCAAGGCATGCCTCTAAATACCTATAAGTTCATTCAACTCATCAGCGAGTTATCTCCCACTTAGAATACAACACCAATCACGAAATCAGGAGAAGTAAGAAGAGTTGTGATACGAAGATACCACTCATCAAGATCCTGCGTATCTACCTAGGAGATCTCCTAGAGCGATCAGATTGTTCAATGTATCCCATCCCTTTTCTGCGGTCAACTCAAAGCCGCATTCTCACTGTTTCAAAAAAAAAAAAAAAAAATCATAGTCAGCTGGCCAGAGAAGCCACGGACCGAGTGCATCGATGCCTGATGGTGTTCATAGCTTTACCAAGCCTCAACAGCAGCAGGAGCACCAGTGTCGTTCCAGGTGCCACCGCCACCGCCAGCTCCAGCATCCCCTCTGTCGCCAGCACCCCAGGCATTATCACCATTGCCAGTATCACCGCCAGCCCAAGCATCGCCACCGCCAGCACCTCCATTGTTGCCAGCGTCATCAGTGCCCCAAGAACCGCCAGAATCCCCAGCGCCAGCAATGTCGTTGGGATCAAAATCCGAGTCGGCCTCGAACTTCAAGTTCGTACGAGCATCACCCTCCGGAACGTACTGCTGCAGAAAATCAGGAATCTCCTGGTCAGTCTCGAGGAGAGTTCGAGTAAGAACACTAGCAATGGCATCATCTCGCTCTGAAAAGAAAGATGTTGCCAATCCACGATGGCCAATGCGGCCGGTACGACCTAGTTATGTTAGCTGTGGGAGTCAAGGTGAGAAGAAGGAATAAGGACATACCAATTCGGTGGATGTACTCTTCAATACCACCGTATTCAATAGAAGGAAGATCATAGTTGATAACGTGGCTCACGTTCTGCACATCAATACCACGAGCTGAAACTCCGGTGGCGATGAGGATGGGGGCGTTCCCGGAGCGGAAAGCTCGCATAGCCGACTCACGCTCTTGCTGGGTACGATCACTATGCATTGAAGTGACGGGCAGCTTCATGTTGAACAAAAAGTCGTCCAGGTTGTCAGCTGTCTGGCGACTGTTCACAAAGATGATAGTACGCATGCCATACATCTCTTCGAGCAACCCAACAAGAAGCTCTCGCTTGTCGCTGGTGTTAGCCTCAAGCACAATCTGTTTGATGTTCACAGTAGTGCTTCCTGCACGGCCAACGCGGAAGCGAACATGAGAGGCGGCAAGGTAGTTCTTGGCGAGGTCGCGAGCCTCCTTGGGAAATGTGGCCGAGAACAAGCTGAACTTTACGTTGCCCTCGTCCTGTTCTGACAGATAATCAGTCATTGATATTGAAGGTGGGCAACCAGTACTTACCGCCACCAGAGAGAATCGCACCTAGCTCCTCCTCCCAGTCGGCCTGGAGCAGCTCATCAGCTTCGTCAATCACCATGTAGTGGAGACGCCGAAGAGTCAGGTTTCGAGGGCGATGAATGAAGTCCACAAGGCGCCCAGGAGTTCCGACAAGAATATCGCAACCTTTGTTGAGCAACGAGATCTGCTCAGGAACAGGCACACCACCATAAACGACACCAGGTCGCAGCATGGTTCGATAACAAAGTTTGCGGGCCTCATTGAAGATCTGAATTGCGAGCTCACGAGTAGGGACGACAATCAGCACGAGAGGCTCAGCAGTGACTTCATCGACACCCTCGCGGAAAGTAAGAGGGTTGGGACGAGGCGCGGCCAGCTTCTTGGCCTTGCCCATGAGTTTGCTCAGGATTGGGATCAAATAAGCAGCCGTTTTGCCAGATCCTAAGACTGTGTTAGCTGCGATTATGATTGAATCGAGGACTGTGCATACCGGTCTGAGCAATGCCGATGACATCGTGTCCAGAGAGGATGGAGGGGATAGTGAACTTTTGGATCGGAGTTGGCGTATCGTAACCACAGAGTTCGACGTTCTCCAACATGACGGGATGAAGACCGCCATCCTTGAAGGAGCGGATGGGATCAATCTTGACAGGTCCCTCCTGCTGGACCTCAATGCTCTCGATCCTATGCCAAATTTAGCTGATGTGGGAGCGAGCGAGCTGTAACAACCTACTGCGAAAAATCAAGCCCGGTGCGAGCGTGACGCGAAGATGGATCACCGAACAATTCGAGCTCAAGCTCCGGGTACTTGGGCCCGACGTCGCCAAACTCATCCTGCCAAACATAGGCTCGGGCCTGGCAACCCCATCCCTGTTCCAAGGGCCCAGAGGCCATAGAAGTGTAGTCGATTGCCTGAGGGGCAACCCACTTGCCTTTCGAGGCATCGTATCCTTGGGCCTCGCCCTTTTGGATGGACCCCTTCCCCTTGCTTTCAGAGGTGTGACCATTGACGGCCTCACCAGAAGCAGGGAGCGCCTCCTTCATGGCGTTAGTGTCCCAAGCGTCGTCCATGGTAGAAAGTGTTCTGCTTTAGAAGCTTAGATAGGTACTCAGATAAAGTATAACAAACGAAAGAGAGAAAAGAAGACGAAGGACATAGAGACACGTACGTGAGGTTGAGGAAGTCAAGTGTTCAGGCGAACAGAAAGGCAGACTTCAGGCGAAGGTGGGAAATGATCCTGCTGCAAGAACAAATGTTAGTGACGAGCCTGCGAAAGACTGAGGAGAAAGAAGATGCAGTAGAAGAAGTCTGCGAAGAAGAGGGAGAAGGAGAAAGAAGAGCGAGGTATGAGAAGAGCGGGAGTTCGGGAAAAACAAAGAAAGGGACATCAAAACAGGTAAGGAGAACTTACCAGATCGCACCTTCTCGAAAAAAGAACAGAGAAGAAGGAAAGAAGAGTTCTCGATCTTTTTCAAGGAAGTCTTGAAATCGATATGAGTAAATCGATGGATGAGAATGAGGATGTGGAAGGAGAGAAAGGAAAAAAAAAGAGAGGAGAAGAGAAGAAGATATTCATCTTGTTTCCTGAGACGCGTGGAATGTGTGTTATGATTTACTGCATCCTAAGGATTAGGCAGGTATCCTAAGATTAGGAAAGGAACTATTTGTTTGCCAGCAAAGGCATGTACCTGCCCGCACACAGGCTTTGACACTCAAAGTGGCCTAAGAGGGGGAGGAATCAAGAAAGCTGCCACCCGCCTGCCACTGCTAGAATCTCCAGCGCAAATAAATTACTACCGCAGACGGTATGTTGCCACAGTGAATGAGCCTCGAGATGGAGAAAGACTTTATTTCCTAGTTCTAATGTTACTTTGATGCGAATCGTTAGTGCAGATAAAGTACCGAGTTTTGTTATATCTCCATTCTCTACCGTCTTTACAGTCTCTGGTGTTGGGTACAAAATCACTACACCCTGACAATACTCAGCGAGAACAAAGAGCAATATTCCCTTACATATACGATTATTACTGTAATAAAGCTGTCATATGGTCGCTTTAAAAAATAGCCAGTTTCATATCTGAAAGGACTTTGGTCGAGAGTTGGTTCTTAGGTAGCTCATTTCTCGAACGGCTGTAACAAGCTGACTCGGTAATTCCGTCTATCCATGAATCCCAAACACCATGTATATCATCATCTAGGCTGCTAAGCCGTAAAGAAGACTTGCCGGTAATCCCTCGTGGCTGGCTCTGGGCAGAAGTCTTATACTTCCTCTGCCATGCGACGCAAACTCCTGAAACGCCACGAATAAGCGGGCAAATGCTAACCATGCCAAATATCTGGAAGCTTTGTAGAGCCCAGATGTTCACTCTGAGGGAGTACATTCAACTCTCCACCTGTGCGGATGAGATTTTTGGGCCAGCAGTGATAATCGTGAGATCTGTTTAAACCTCTCACCAAAGGCTCAAAAGATCCTGGGTATCCATCGCTGTTGAACTTTCATATTCCCCCATTTCTTCCAGCAGCACTTTATCAAGACTAGCTGCTGCTCGACCCGTAGCACCGCCCTCCTTTTTCGCCTGATCCGTACCCTTCAACACCGCTTCCAGGAACCTCCTCTCAAAGACTCGTTGTCTTGCATCTCGACTGGGGTACATTTCTCCCTCTTCATCTCGCCGCGAGCCGTACAAGTTGAGGTATTCGAAAGCATTCGAGTCCCGTGGAATTCGGTACAAGTTATCCCAGATTCCTGACTCGTCCTCGGGAATTTCAGCTTCAGGTCGAAGACCAGCTTCGAGAAACCGTGATAGTATTGTGATTTGACGGGCATATGTTGAGGCATCCTTGGCGCGCAGACCAGATCGTGAGCCAGAAGACCATCCGGCTTTTGAAGTAGTCAGTGCCCATCCCATCATAGCACAGAAACTGTTCAGTGTTTTCACCCAGCCTCCAGGGCAAACAATCAAATCGTTCTCGGCAACGTCCAAAAGCCATTCCATCACTCCCAGTGAGTCGTTGCTGATGTCCGCCGAAAGATGTGTCATGCCTGCACGGATGAACATAATAGCTTGCTCCACACTGTGCTTGACTTCTGCAGGAGGGAGTTCTCTAAAAAGTTTGAGAAGCTGGCTTCGAACTGGTGTCGAACTATCAGAGATTAGGGGGAGCAGCTTGGTGAGGACTGTGTGTGTCCCCACGGGGTTGACGGGGGGTTCTGAAGAGAGCTGTGATGTAAGGTATGCGAGTGCTTCTCGTCTTTGTTTATCAGATTTTGATGAAGACGCGAGCGAAAGATTGTGCTTGAATTGTTGAATGACGTCAGGTGCGACGGTTGAGAGAGACTGATGTCCCATCACAATAGCTGTAACTGTCAGTACTCTGTAGATGGTGATTGAAGATATTTCCTACCCTTTGACTTGAAGCTCGTGTCTGTAAAGTTGGATGCCTTTGGCTTGTCCTTCCCCACCTTGAACTTCGGTTTCTATGCCATCTTTGTGAGTTGGTATTTCATCGAGTTGCGATTGAGATAGTACCTGGAAGTCCTTCTGCTTCTCTCTCTTCTTCTTGTTGCTGGAGCCCATGATGCCGATTTGGTTGTGATACTGGATTAGAGAGAAGTGCAAGAAGACGCAAGAGTCTATGATAGTAGCCAATGCTTGTCTTAGGTACTACGTAGATATTCTTTGTACAACGGGACTTAATTCTTGGATCGCAAACTGATAAGATCTACTTTCCTTGTTGGGTTTCTGAAATTTTGGCGGTGTCGTGCGGCAAAACTTACGGCTTGCCCCGCGGCTTCACTCCAAGACCAACCACGCAGGGGCCGATACCGTTGCGACAGCAAATTTACCATAGCAACGACAAACTACATTCAGTATGGCCGACTCATCACTAGTATGTTGCACTGCGCATTAGAAACGCGACATTCTTGATTGACCAAAACACAGGCAAACAGCCAGGATGCCTTGGAGGAGAAGCTCGGTCGTTTATCAAAGAAGCCCGGTGTAAAGGCCAGCATCGTCCTCGATCGAGCTACAGGCACAATCCTCAAGACCAACGGACAAGTTGACGCTCTTCAGACTTCCAAGACTCGAATTACGTCGACTGCCACATCATTTTCCAACGACACTCCGGCGCTGGAGGAAAGCGAAACACAAGGAGTCGAGCAGTTCGCCGCGATCGTTTGGAACTATGTGAATAGCTCTGGAAACCTGGTCCAAGAGCTGGATGGTGAGGTGAGGTCGATCCCCCGCATTACGAAAGAGTTGCGGCTGATACTTGATAGGATGAGGTGAAGCTTCTACGGTTACGGACAAGAAAGCAGGAATTGGTCATCGTGCCCGATCCAAAGTATCTGCTTATTGTTGTGCATGACACACCTCCAGCTTGAGCTTCGAAACGTGCTTATTGATGTCTTATCAATCATTTAGCGACCCATAGCCGCCCACATGCCGGCCTTTGTTGAAAGATTGGGATAGTGTTCTCCTGGATCCAGGGATATCTATTTGTTTCATCGGCTGTCTATCGTGGAGTGAGACGGGCCGTAAAATCGACAAAATACAAGGACCATGCTTATGTCGCATTTCAAAATGGTCTTGAGTAGCGGAAACGATCGTGAACGAGATTACGATTCATAGATTGGGAGTGTGGAGGCACGGCAAGTGCCCAAAGGAAAAAAAAACTACATGGGTAACTGGGCTGGATATTGCGCCCTCGCGGCTGTTCCGCTACCCGATTTCCTTTTACTTTGGTCACCTCGGGAGCTATCATGGGCGCGCGCAATCCCACTGGATGACCGATGTTTGGAAGAAAACTAAGAATTCGCGACTGCAAGTTGCCGCGTGTTTCGAAGATTTTAATGGGCTGGACGACTGCAACCATGTTGCGCCCCTTGTTTCGCATGGGGGCACATTGATGAAGAAAACAGTGGTGGCTGGAGTGGAAACGCCAAGGAGTCGTTAGAAAAGAGTACGGAAGGGCCTCTTGGTGGTCATGTCAACCGAAGATCACAGTTAGATATTGGCGACCAGCACAATTAAGCAACGATTCCGGTCTAAACTTACAATGGAGAGTGTTACGAACGTGAGCCGCTTGACCAGTGACAAACAAGGATCATCAACGGAACCGCACATCCCTACGCACGTTTATGAGAACGCAAACATGACAACACCAGGATTACTCTAGGTCAAAGAGGGTTGTAGATTACAGGGCTGATGCTAGAAAAACGGTCAAGCCACTGTCTGACAGTCAGACTAATGTAAGTGACCAAGCGTCAAATACCTATTTTTGACTATGGGAATCCTTTGTTCTAGATTTGGGCTAGCAGTTTGAGACTGACAGCACTTCCAAGCTTGATTACTTACAGCTGAACCTTGGGGAATTGCTGTCTTTTTACACCTTGCCTTGGCAGAAGCGGTCAAATTTCTCTAGCACTGGCTCGCTTCTGGTAACGGCGGTCGGGTTCGAAACACGTTGGCTTACTCTCTCCACTTTATCTTGATTTCGTCCTTGCACGAGGCCCGCAAACTTTCGCAGCTTCCAGCGTTAGGATTCGGGCTTGAGGCTGAGGCTAATATGGTCTGGATGTATACGTACGTCCGGCTAAAGGAAGCACTGGCATTGACTGTTGACATGATTGAAAGCGTCCATTTCCATATGCTTTTACAAGGATCAAAGTGCGACGGTGCGCGGTGAGCAGTTACTAGGATGTGGGAAACTTACAGTCAAATCATGGGCTACAGTAGAAGATTGAAGCACACCTATATAAGACAGGTCCTTGGTAATATGTCGACTCTACTGATGGATGTGGATTTTGCACATATCATCTATTACATACCTATACGACTGTATATCGGCGCGAATCGCAGATCTCTTCGGTTTCACCCATTTCGAGGTCCAAATCCACGATCCCTCCGGGTTCAGGGCCCACGCCGCAGGCCTCCTAGATATCCGCGCGCGTGGAGACTGTTGCACGAAAAAGAAAGAAGCGGATACTGATACAAAAGAAAGTCGGTAGAGAGGAGATTTATCTCCTGCACGGGATTGTGCACCGATAACCTGAGACAGCCGTTGAGCTCCTGGAAAAGCATTGTGTGCTTAGCATGTACGTACGTGGATCAACCGGTGAAGGGTATTGCTCGTATAGAAGGATGGATGTATGCGATGATAACAATGGCCTTGTCCCTTATTCTCGCCGAGTCGCGTTTTTCTTTGAATATCAATTTCCCGTTTATTTTTTCGTCAGGACTTGGGAGATTTGTTGAAGGCATTTATGTTCCTGGAGCCCAGTTCAAGTCGCAACTCGAGAGCCCATGTCTATCTGCGTATCCAAGGAACATCTAACTGACGGCGGTAGTAATTAGGAAAATACGAACACTCCAAGTTACTGACCGAGAGAGATCAGGCTTGTTCTGGGCTTGATAGTGACAGTTTCAAAGCTGGCCTGCTCACGAACCCCGACCCGAACAATCTGATCATTTCGGCGACGGATGCCCGCTATACGCCGATATTATTTGCAGTGATCGCAGTAAGATTGCAAAATGCCACTCAGCAAATTAAGGCCATCTCCACGGCCATCTGCTACAAGCAGCTTCAGCGGGAAAAGCGATATCACGAAAAAGTCAGAGAGCAACAAGGACAAATCAGAGTTGAAATTGGCTGAGGATAATAAGAATGCGGCGCCAAAGCGGCAGCACGAGCGGCAACGGTCCCGAGCGCAACCCCAGAACGCCACCACAAGCACAACTACGAATATAATAGCAACCAAGTCTGCGCCAAATCGGACGGAAATTGGAAACGATAACGATGGGAACGACGCCGTTGACGAGTCTGACGCCATTGGCGTATCTACTTCAACTGGGACCCGTCTCACAAGGCCAGATTATCTAATTCAAGGTTTACTTGCTCGAGCAAAGAAGCGTGTAAAGGAGCGCGGTGGACGAGCAGAAAAAAACGATGATGTAAGTCAAATCTTGACATTTTGTTACATATTCATGAGGAATCCACCACCGGCTTTTGGCTGCCCTGATAGAGGGAAGTATTAGATGTATTGGAACATCAGGCCACTGCAACATCCCAGGGCGGGTCCGTTCCCCAAGGTGTCGTGTGCTATGGCGATCTTCTGCACGACTTGTTGATGCTCATGTCATGCCATTGCCTCTAACGGCCCTGAATTAGCCCCTCAATGGGCTCAGTTTTGGGGCGCCTCTGGCCGGCGGCATGTAATGTCATGATGGGCCAATTGGTCTTTCTGGTCTGAGGAGCACTGCACTTTTCTTCTTTCTTTCTTGCATTCTTTCTTTTCTTTTTAACATCCATCACCACCCTTGCCCAATCCCCCCAATTGCTTCAATTCCTCGCAACTTTATCTCTTTCTGTCCATACATACATACATACATACATACTATACTATGTGCATACATTTATACTAATCCTCTCCCTTGCTGATCCCCCAGGCTATCAACTCTTCCTCCCCGCATTCTCCTCCGCCACGCGCCGCTCCCCCCGACCGAGGTTTCCGCCGCAAGGCCCCACCCCCAGCTTCTACGGGCATATCCCAAGAGACTAAGACGCCTTCATCGTCACAGTCGCCGTCACACTCACCACGGGCTCTTACTTCCCCGCGTTCACCACCAGATCAGAACAAGCCTCTTCCTCTTCCTCCTCATCCTCATCCGAACCCGGGTTTTTCCTTGTCCGACAAGGAAAAGGAAAATGCTGCTTCTCCCCCGACCAACCCCGTCTTGAAGTTGAATAGAATCATGTCTACTCTTACAGAGTCCGAGATCGAGAAGCTCTTTTCCGGAGCCCCTCAGTACTTTGCTCGCAGCGAAGGGCATTGCTCTGGCGCACCCAATCCCAGCGTCGCATTCCCTTTTGACGAGGCATTGGACATTCGCGACCTCACTGATCATGTTCAAATCGAGGACCGCGCATGGAGTGGTATCACAGCATGGCCTCACCTGACCCGGGACCTTAATCAGGATGCCGCCGCTCGGGAGAAGGCCGTTGACTCCCGCAAGGCCCACTTCTTCATCCGCTGCCGGGAGAGACCCAACATGTTGAGCATGCAGGGCTTAGAGAAGGGTACTATGGGCTTCTCAGCTGCCCTCGAGCTCGCCGTTGGCGATGCTCTAGAAGAGGAACAGTTCGGCTTTGATAGTGTTGGCCGAAAGGCCCAGGCCATTGTTGAGGCACGTGAGCGCATGCTCTCCTCTTTAGGCTACCTACGCCGCCTTCCTGAGACAGAGCTCATGGACCGTCTCAAGCGAAATGCCGAGTTATATCGGGTCAATGATCTTCGAAAGAAGACTTCGATTCAGACGTACCAGGACCTCTTTCATGCTTTTATGCGGCCATGCAATGTCGTCGTCGACAAACGCGACCACTACAGCTTGGCCAACCAGATCAATGCCCTGATCAAGTGTCTTGGCACTGCTAACGTCTGGTTTGACTTTACTCATGTTGAGTGGAGGATCAGGTTGGGTCAAATCCTCTGGGGAGGGGAGGATAACGATGACCTCGAGGACACTTCTTCCATCCACGACGCTAATAGTGCTAGTGAACGGGTTGAGGAGAAGTACTGGCTCCTCATGCAGATCCTCGTTGCTACTGAACTGCTTATTCGACTAGACGCCATTACTGAGGGCGAGGAGTATGGCGTCGAAGCCTTCCGACCAGTTGATGTTATTCACTTTGAGAGGGCCGCCACTCCCATGGTCAAATGGTCGCTGCATCTCGCCCGAAGCTGGCTTGAAAATATCGAGATTGAAAAGGTCAAGGAGTCAACACCCAGCGAGTCCTCCAGAGCAGCTACGCCGCCTCCGTCATCTGGTTGGCTCGGCTCTCTTTTTAGCAAGTTTACGTTTCGTCAGCATCAGGCAGACAAAACGCCGACTACTAGCCATTATAATATCAAGGGACGCTACCCACAACAGCAGGTCGATGGGCTCACACACTTCGCGAAGAAGTTACGCTGGCCCAACATTGACGCATACGAGGGACTGATCGCGAATAACGCTCGCCAGTCAATCGTTGAGTCTGGCCCAACACCTACTCCCGCAGATGCGTCAGTCAAAGCGACCAAGACTCCGAAAACAAACGGCTCTAAGCGAGCGTTGTATTTCGGAGCTTTGGATCGTTCTAGTGACCAGAAGAATAAGGTCCGGCCGCAACGGCAAAAGCTTGCTGCAGCACTTCATGCTTCTGGGTGGCTATCAAAATCATACATATATGGGATAATGCTTCCTGGCGAGGGCCTGTACCATTTTATAATGGCTACACTGCTCGAGAATGATAGCAAAGCCATGGAGCGCTTAGGCTCATTTGCTAACCTATGCGGAGGTTTTGTATACTGTGGCAAGAGCTTCTGGAGCACATCCTGCATCGTTGGACGAGTTATTGCTGCGGGCAAGGGTTCTGCTGAGTGCATGGGATGGGTCTCTAGCGACATTCTGCCCCTTGGTTTAGACGAGGGCTGGGTTAACATTGAAGTGGAGGATGTAGCTGGTAAGTCCTCGTGCATTACGCATTAGGTATGACCTAGTCTAACTGATAGCAGAGGACAAAGCTCACTTGGGCAAGAAAGCGAGACTCTGGGCAAAGAAGCGGGTTGAGCGCGAATCGTCCATTCTTGGAGACGCGGATGAGTACTCCGTTTTCCCTGCAGACTTTATTATCCCGCACGAAAATGCCTACTCCACGCCTCCACCGTTAGTCAACATTACACTAAACTCACTCGAACTTGTTGCGCCAGCCAAATCGATCCAGACTACGACTTTCACCAAGACTACAAGTGCGGCTAACAAAGACCCCGAGTTACTCTCACACCCAGCCAATGTCAACTTCGCTGTATCAATTGACGGATTCACGGCCGAGCATTTTACGTTTTCTCTCTCTTACGACATCAACTTTGTTACCGCTCACCCGTGCTCACCTTCACACCGGGTTCGGTTTGTCAAGTCGCCATCCAGTCCGACAATTCAACAGATTGATGTGTCTGGATCTGACACGTTCGGGCAAGGTACTACCCATACTGCCCGCCGATCAGGTAAGATGATAAACGCTCGTCTGTATATGTTCCACGGCTAACTTTGGTTCTAGGCCACCCATTACATAAGTATTATAATTATACCGTTATGCATATTTCAGAACTTTTGAAGCGGCAGCACGCTCCGCTCCCAGAGCTTCTTGCTGTTCCTCAGACTCACCACCGCTCACCTTCACGCATGGGAAGCGATCGAGTGCTTGTAATCGACTGTATCACCAACTTGTCCGAGGTCCCTCAGTCTCCCACTATCGAGAGGCTCACTTCAAAGTACAACATCGTCCAGCGAAGAGGCAGTTTCCCTGCTGCAGAACAGATGCATTTCGAGTCTAGAAAACGACAGTTCGGCTCGGACATGGAGATTCTGGTCCGTGCGCTATGTGCTCAGAAGGGCTGGAATGCCATCATCAGTCGACGAAAGCGAGGATGTTTGGCTTGCGCAATTCGCGAAGCTGGGGCGCTCCAGTGGAAGGTCATCATTAGGGTGGAGTAAGGTAAACTTACTGGCATTATGGCGAGCGCATGAATTGGCGTTTTTGTTATGGGTTTGCTTTTGTATTTATGGAACGGGAAGCTTGAGCGATTGTCTTGGGCTGCCTTGTGTTGGCCGTTATGATCTATATATATGCTATAGATCAAGTTTTGGAGGATACCCTTTCATGTATATATATACACGAGAACACACATGTGTTTCTTTATTGCCATATCAGCCGGTTGGAGGAATACCCTCGAGAGCTGTAAAAAGGGGGAAATCGATTATTTTTGCCCTAATAATCTCTAACTTGTTGATGTATAGATGTTAGTGACAAACTAACAGCTCTGCAAGTTGGGGACTATTTCCTCTTTAGGTAGGTAGATTTGTACGCCACGTTTCCCCACTCCAGAAGGCGCCACAATTAGCCTCCCCCGGTCGCGCGAGCTCAGAGGTAATTGCAACAACCACCATCCAACAGCCATCATCTCTCCTCATACACAACAGCAGCCATGGCCCCTACCAAAGACGCCCGAAGAACTGATTTGAGTAAGCTTTATATCCTTTGAATCTAAGCCATGCGCCTCATTGCCTGCACGCAATGCGCAATGCGATTGTCATGAATGCGACCAGCAAGCTAACCTGATGGCACAGTCGTTCCCTACCAAGAGCCCAAGGGCTCGGGCGAGTCGACCGATCTCTCCTCGACGATGTCTACTACCCTGCCAATGGCGGCTATGTTTACGCGCAACAAGCTTGTGGGATGGTACGTTTCCTGAAGGACCTCTGAGGATGCGGAGATGTGGCGTGATGAACGGCCCAGCAATGCGAAGAGAATATATGGCCAAATGCTAACGAGTATGGAAATGAATAGGGCCGCTGTTGTCTTCTCCATTCAGAACTGGCTGGGCGAGAGCGAGGATGCCAAGAAGAACTCCACCACTCCTGGATACTTTTCCGTTGGCATGTCTAGTATGTTACCCCCCTGATTGACAGAGAATATATGCTAACTGGTGCTTCTCTAGTCATGGCCCTTGCCGTTTCTTACCTCCCTATTTTTCTACCTCCTGTCACCGGCAAGCAGGGTTCTGGCACTGAGGCCCCGGCTCCCGCTCCCCTGGCATAGTAAAGAAGAGATGCGCGGAGGCGAGTGTATATAATAGCGGATAACCCGCGAGGCAAGGGGGCTAGTATAAAACTAGGTTAATTGTTGTTAAGCGTTATTCTTTTGACGTTGTGCTGAGGAGAAAGACCTTTCAGGAGCGTTTGACTGAGAATCTACGGATAGGGGATGTGTATTATGAGTTCTTGTAAGAATGAACGAGCTTCCAAGTCCATTGCCTCTTGTAATTTCTTTTCAGTTTCACAGGGCGAGCAGACATATTTAGCCCGACCTTATTGGAAGCATAGCCCAAATCATGTTGGTTGGTCACGTCTTTTGTGGTTTCTCTCAAGAAGTGACGGAGGGTACGCCACTCAGCCCCTGAATGCTCGCTCTCACTCAAAACAGATCTATCAGCTTGAAGCTTGAGCCATGACTATATCCTCATCGATATTCAATGATATGACAGCCGAACTACTGTTGTGACAAGTCACAAGTCAGGTGCTAGGAGCAGGCACCTCTCAGTTCTTTACGCTTTACCTGCATACAGTAGACCACATCCAAATGCTAACATGCACAAAACCTCTCACCAAACTACAGAACCAACAGCATATTCCTGCATGGTGGCGTTTGAAGTATAAAGCTCGCGAAACACAATCTGATAGCCCTGCCATTGATCGATATTACGGCGACTAGGCTGTGTAACCTGGTTAATGTATACTAGGCACGTTCTCAAGCTCAAGGTCCATGGCCAAGATGGCTGGATTGTCGTCGAAAACCCACCAGACCCAAGAATGGACACCGTCTCTTTTATAACTTTTACAACGCCAATTACAAGCCTAGACGAGACGATAACAGAGAAACCGTTTGTACCGCCTCCTCTCCCTACGGGCTCAGACCCGGACTCGCCCTTCATTATTATTCATGAAGATGACCTCGCCGACTTTAACCGTCCTAGTACCGGTGTGATAGCCGGTGCCGCTGTGGGAGGTATCATTAGTTTTATTCTCATTATAGCTGCCGTCTTCTTTGCATTTCGACTTGGAAAGACAAGAGCTACAGAGGGTGACACGAAGACATCACGAAAGAGGTTTCGAGATAGAATATGGTCTTTGCCTAGGCCGAAACTGAGTTGGTCCCGACCTGAGCAGGGAAAGGAGGAAAGGTTTGGCAGGCCTGAGCTTTTAGCTGGGCTTGACACTCAGAAAGCAGAGTTCCGTGAGTTGTATGCCGAGGTGCAGCATACGCCGCAGGAGTTGGAGTGATATGCCGTCTCGGTGTACAGACAGAATAGGCGGGTAGGGTGGATGGTATAATAAGGGGTGTAAAACTGCTGCTTCAGAGCAGTTAATTCTTTGATAAGATGGTGCGAGTTAAATCTGTATCGGACAGCATAATGGGCCGTTCTATATCTCTTTGAGTTTCTCATTGTGGTCAATTTATTGTCTGAATACGATTGATACCGATTGCACTTTCGAGTTCAGTCAAGGATCATGGCCAATCGTCTAGGACTGCTCGATAGCCCTACCTACGCTCTGACAAGCGGAAACGTACTCGTCCGCATCTCTACAGCGGATTTCTTTGAACATGGTGAAGCAGTCCAGACAACGTGACTGTCACTGTTGATATTGTTGAATTCTGGCCAAGGTCACTAAACTTGATTGATTTGTTCTTTCCAGTCCATCATCAGCTGCGAATTGGAACGGGCATCGGATCGGGGCTCAAGTAAATTAAATGTCCCGCGATCGTGATCCACTCAAGGGTCTCTTTATCAATTGAAGTTGTCTGGGGATATATCCATACATACAGTGACGTACCTAGGTCTGCATGGGGCTGGTACCGCGGGGTTAAGTGAGGTACCTGCCTTACAGTGCTTTACGCGGACGTGGCTGGCGGGGCCCGGGGGGAGAGGCACGTGTTTGCGGCTGCTGTTGCTGGGGCAATTGATTATGTCATTGGTGGGCATGAAACAAATCGGGACCCTGAGGCAAAGTCTCATATTAGTACACAACTGCTGTACCAACCCTCACAAACGGCGCACACCGCCCATGAATTACCAAGACGACCATTCAAACAGTAACAGGTCGCCTCTTAAACCAAAGCCAGGTGCCGGTTTCACCTTTAAACCTCGTAACACCCTCGAGTCCAAACAAAAACCCGACTTCTCCAGACTCTCCCCACAAAGACGTCTCAACGACTTGACTGCTCTACAAGAACTCGACACAATGGTCAACGAACGCGCGCCCCCGAAGGCGCCGCTAAATCCCATTCGTCCAAACGGCGAGAATGTTTCCCGCGAGCTATCCCCGGATGACGATATTACCACCCTCATGCGTAGCATGGACTCGCTCAAAGGCAAAGTGCGAGGAGATATGAACGACCCCTTCAACCCAACTGGTGCAACCAACACTCCCACATTCGGTCATCCTACCAAAATGATGTCCTCTCGTAAGCAGAGAGCAGACCCATTTATACGGCAAAAGACCCGACCTGAGCATCATCTCGACAACCGAAGCAGCAACAGCAACAGCAACAACAGTACCAAAATTTCAGGTCCCAGAGGGCCTACATACCAGGATCGAAGACCACCACCCATGCCTATGTTCAGCTCAAACGACCCAGTTGCACTCCCGTCTGCACCTCCCAGGCATTATGGCGAGGAGACTTTCTATACAGACCCTACCAAGGCGAGCGCAGATTTGAAGGCCTTGCTTGAGGGTGGCATGGAAGAGGGAGAAGATGAGGACGGACAGAACCAGGGCGATGGCGAGAAGAAATCAGAAGCTGTCAAGGACGCCAAAGATGGTACAGTCGAGGGCCTCAAGGTCAAGCTGCTGCCTCATCAGGTCGAAGGTGTTGAATGGATGCGAGGCCGAGAACTCGGCCCTGTAAAGCGAGGCAAAGTTCCCAAAGGAGGCATTCTCGCCGACGACATGGGTCTAGGAAAGACTCTTCAGAGCATCTCACTCATCCTCACCAACCAGAAGCCCAAAAAGGATACCCCTGGGTGGAAAAAGCACTTTGAAAAGATTGAAAAAACGACACTGGTGGTGGCACCGCTGGCTTTGATTCGGCAATGGGAACACGAAATTAAGGATAAAGTGGAAAAGTCTCATGGTCTCAAAGTCTGCGTCCATCATGGGCCGAACCGCACAAAGAGATTCAAAGATCTCGCCCTCTACGATGTTGTCGTTACAACCTATCAGATTCTTGTTTCAGAGTATGGGAATTCATCCACGAACGAAAATGGTTTGAAAGTAGGGTGCTTCGGCTTGCATTGGTGGAGAGTCATTCTCGACGAAGCCCACACTGTCAAGAACCGTAACGCCAAGGCTACCAAAGCATGCTATGCCTTGGATTCCGAGTACCGATGGTGTCTGTCCGGTACTCCTATGCAAAACAACCTGGACGAGCTTCAGTCTCTTGTCAAGTTCCTCCGCATCCGACCTTACGACGACCTCAAGGAGTGGAAGGAGCATATTGATCTACCCTTGAAGAATGGTCGGGGTCACATTGCCATTCGAAGACTACACAGTCTTCTCAGATGCTTCATGAAGCGAAGAACCAAGGACATCCTCAAGGAAGCTGGTGCGCTTAACCCTGGTGGTAAGCCTTCCGCCGAGGGTGAAGGCTCCTCGACAGGCTTCAAGGTCACTGAGCGAAAAGTCGTCACCGTTGCGACTGCGTTGTCCCCTGCAGAGCGCAAGTTCTACGATCGACTGGCAGCTCGTGCGGACCGAAGTATCGAGGCCATGATGCGTGGTAGAGTCAATTATGCCAACGCTTTGACTCTGCTACTCCGTCTACGACAGGCTTGCAATCACCCCAAGCTAGTCGAAGGCAAATTAGAAAAGGACAAGGACGCAATGTCAATAGGCTCAACCCAGAAAACGCAGGATGCGGATGTTGATGACATGGCCGATATGTTCGCTGGCATGGGCATCATATCTAAAGACTGCAACATCTGTGGACGGGGCCTGGGCGACGGAGATAACAAGTCAGGTAGAGACATCTGCTCTGACTGCCATGAGGACTTGGCATATTTCAACAACCATGAACGGCCAGAGGGGCCAAAGAAGACAAAGAAGCTTAAGGACAAGAGCAAGAAGAAAAAAAAGGTGAAGAGGGAGATCAGGGAAGACATCGTCGAGGAAAAGGTCGTTGATAGGCAGATTATCGAGGATGACACTGACGACTCCTTTGAAAAGATCTCAAGACGGCCTCGCAACCGAAACGCTATCGTCGACAGCGATGATGAGGATGCAGAGGAGCCACCTCAAAAAACATCTCGCAAACCGCGGAATCGCAACGCTGTTATTGACAGTGATGAAGAGGAGGAGGATGGTGAAGGTTCGTGGCTTGTGCCAGAGGATGAGCAGGGCTCGCTTCATCTCGGAAAGGCTGGCGGTGAAGAAGACGAGAACGCTGAGGGCGGAGGTGACTGGGTCGGAACGGATGATTCTGAAGATGAGCAGAGCAAGGTTGAAGATCAAAGTAACCTTAGCAGCTTTGTTGTGAACGACGAAGTGGAGGACCAGCAATATCGGAACAAGGGCCAGGCTCCTGAATCTGATGACTCGGATGATTCGCTGTTGTCTTTGGCAGATATAACAAAGCGTATGGCCGCCCAGACGCTGGATGATGGGCCATCTGTTGGTGCTGATACCTCAGCTGTCTCTGTGACATCCGGATCAGACGCGGCCTCTGAGTCTGGATCAGATTCTGATTCTGATTCTGATGCATCTGATGTCTCCGAAGAAGACGATAGTATCTTCTACCCGTCCCGCGACCCCAACTCCCCTCAAGTTCTCGCTTCCTCCAAGATCCGCGAGCTCATCAAGATTCTGCAGGGTGAAGTCAAGGAGCACAAGTTCATCGTCTTCTCTCAGTTCACCTCCATGCTTGACCTAGTTGAGCCCTTCTTCCGCAAGGAGCGCTTCCGCTTCGTGCGTTACGACGGTAGCATGAAGAACGATGAGCGAGAAGAGAGTCTACGAGCCCTGAGAACTGATCCTCAGACACGGATCCTGCTGTGTAGTCTGAAGTGCGGTAGTTTGGGACTCAACCTCACGGCAGCGACTAGAGTCGTCATCCTCGAGCCATTCTGGAACCCAGTATGTCATATCTCTTCCCTGTCTTTAAATTGCCCTGCTAACATGTTTCTAGTTCGTTGAAGAACAAGCTATCGACCGTGTCCACCGTCTCACCCAAACAGTCGACGTCATCATCTACAAACTCACTGTCTCAAAGACTGTCGAAGAGCGCATCCTCGAGCTACAAGAGAAGAAGCGTCTCCTTGCCGAGCAGGCCATTGAGGGTGGCATGCGCAAGGAGGCTCTCAAGCTCGGCCTCAACGAGATCATCAATCTCTTCAAACCGGGTTCCTCCGACGATAATCAACACCTGCTGGGCGCTGAGGGCCACAGCGGTGAGGAAGAGGGCTTGGATGATAGGGGGCGTAGAGCTGCGGCTGTGATGAAGAAACGTCCCGGGCGGCCGAGGAAGGAGGAAAACGCTATCTACGGCCGGAGGTGGTGAGTGTTTGTTTGGATTATGAAGTAGATTAAGGAAGGACATGGACTCTACTCGATATGGCGTCTAAGAGGGTTAAAATTTATGATACACGGCTTAATGAATCATTCTCATTTCATCCTCCTCATCATCATCATC